>VMDO01040428.1:0-11931 GCA_007922755.1 Pedetes capensis | reverse complement strand
CTATCATGCGATCTCCAGCTTCATTTCTGTCACCAAGACCATATTTTCCAACTACTGGGCCTTCTTCTTTGTTTCCAACCTTTGCATTCCAGTTACCAGTGATTATCAGTATGTCTTGATTGCATGTTTGATCTATTTCAGATTGCAGAAGCTGATAGAAGTCTTCCCTTTCTTCATTTGTGGCCTTAGTGGTGGGTGCATAAATTTGAATAATAGTCATATCAACTGGCCTTCCTTGTAGGCATATGGATATTATTCTATCACTGACAACATTGTATTTCATGACAGATCTTGAAATGTCTTTTTTGATCATGAATGCAACCCCATTTCTCTTTAGTTTATAATTCCCAGCATAGTAGACCATATGACTGTCTGACTCAAAATGGCCTATGCCGGTCCATTTTAGCTCACTGATGCCTAGAATGTCAATGTTTATGCGATCCATTTCTCTTTTAACAATTTCTAATTTGCCTAGATTCATACTACGTACATTCCATGTTCCAATTATTAATGGATGTTTACAGTTTTTTCTCCTCATTTTGAGTCGTGTCACATCATCACGTTGAGCACCCTGGGGTTTTACTCCATTTCCCTCATCACGGTAGACTCTACTTGGAGGACGCAACTCTTCCCCAGTAGTCTTTTGAGTGCCTTCCAACCTGGGGGCCTCATTTTCCGGCACAGTGTTTCTTTGCTATCCATAGGGTTTTCAATGGCTAGTTGTTTCGGGAGTGGCTCGCCAGGTCCTACTCCCTACAGTGTTCCCTGTTGTTGTTAGGTGCCGTCAAGTCGGTATCCGACTCATAGTGACCCTCATAGGGTTTTCAATGGCTGACTGTTTCAGGATTGCCTTGGGAGTGGATTGCCAGGCCCTTCTCCCATTTTTGGGGTGCTGGGAATTGAACTCGGGACCTCAGAGACTGCAGCGCAGCGCTCTACCAACTGAGCTAAATCCCAGCCCTACGGTGTTCCCTAGAGATAGCTTTTCCAAATGGTAAGTTGTTCTACAGCTAATTAAGACTCTATTAGGAGCCTGACCTTCAAAGATGAGTTGCTTTTTAAAATCCTGTGGTTTTCAGCCTCTGACTATGATAGAACTAGACAAAAATCTTACTTAAATGCTAATAAGAAACTGTTTTGCTTAAGACATTTGATGTTGCATATGTACTGTGGATTGGGGATTCTCAATATATAATTAACAGATTGGGGTGTGTTTTCACATGCACCCCTCACAAAATACAGTAAAACCTTTTTTGTTTTCTTTAATATCACTTCCTAACTGTTAGTAGGTATATAATATCTGTTAGCAGTGTTTTGTTGGGTTTTTTAAAATTACATAATAATGCAGAGACAAGTATGACTTGAGAATTTGGGGATCTAAGCTGAATGATCAAAGAACTCATTTTTAAAATACTGTGAATGAAAAAGAATAGAATCAAATGAATGGATATAAGAAATCATATTAAAATTGTCAAGGCAACAAATAAAAATTTGCATGATTACAAAAATTCACTATTAAAATCATAAACTTGATTACACAAATTACTTCTATTATTATATTCTGAAAACTACCTATATCAGAATCACCACAGGTTCTTATTTTTTAAAATACACATTCCTGGGCTTCAACTTAGATTTATTGACTCACTTTCCATGTAATCTGCATTCAGTAACTTCGATAACAACCTACCAAAGGTTTTTGATGACTGCCGTTATAGAGAGACATAGAACAGTGTTTTCCTACTTTCTCAAGTAAATTGAGTCTAACTTTGTTGTAAGGATTTACCCTTGGGGCAGAAAATGGATTTTACTGCAATAATAGTCAGTCAGGAGCTGGTCTACCAGATTACTATGCGCAAAATTATTCAGTATTATTAATAATCACAAATCTATTAAGATCTTCAGCCAACTAAGGCACTAACATGTCCATTTCTTTCTTTAGCAATGAAAGCAAAAGTGGAAAAAGAATAAGAAATTACCTTCTTCATATAATAACAAAACCAAATTTTCAGAACTCCTAAAAATGTTTCTGAAGATGACTTCGGAACAATAAGCTCTATAATGCAAAAGTTAATTAAGAAGGGTTGCAGTAATTGTGCAAAAGATTTGTCCTGAATGATTTTAGAAGATAAGGGTTTATTCTGTGGCAAATCGAGGGGTAAAGTAGCAGTAGTCTGAACAGCTACCTCCCTTCTGGAAGCCTGCAGAGCTCAATTAAAATTCAACTGCAGTTGTGAATGACATGCTTTATTAATTCTCTTCCAGTAAATGTTTTTTCTTGACAATCCTAATACAATTTCCTGAAAGAGAAGTCCTTATATGAAAAAAAAAGTTTCACAAAGGGCTGATTTTGATTCTTAACAAATCATTTTTGCTACCTCCCCTGACCTGGAAAAGTGTGTTTGCCATTACCTACAAAAATGGGGAATGTTTTAAAATAAATCTCTATAAAACAATTACATTAAATGAATTATTAGGAACTTTACATGCATCAGCATAAGAGTTTTTTAGGAGATAGTTAACAAAATTTACTTTACATTTGTGCCAAGAAGTAATAAAATAAAAAAATTTACATTAATGTTATAATGTGATTTTAGTAGTCAAGAAGAACTTAGCAAATATTTGCTTCATCAACTCCAGTCTCCAAATAATAATTCATTGTTTGTAGTCATTAAAAGTACATAAGTACATCATCCAAGATTATATTAATTTATTAACTGAGATTAGATCATTGTAAGTCATTTTGTTGATTTTCATCAGTAACTATTGGAAGCCTTATTCCTATTAGGTCAGACGCAATTTTAATTGGAACAGGACCCATGGCTAAGGAGTAGCTGATCTAAATTGGTAATTCTCTGTTTAACAGAACTGTGAATTTGACAGCACCTAACAATAACAACATCACCCCCAGTAGGCTTTCAATAATAGAGAACTCTTTATGTAAGATAATATGCTTCTTATGTGGACTATTTTTTCTGAAGTTGAAAGTAGAAAAAGAAAGCAAACATTTTATCATTATCTTATTGCCTGCCAAGGTTTTCCCAGTATTAAGAAAGCTAATCCTGTAAGAGTTCTGGCAGCCAGGTCTAATAGCAAAGACTGTGGACTCAAATTTGCCAACCGTTGTCACTGGGAAGATTGAGGTTCCCATTAGACTGATTTTTCCACATGATAAACACAGTCAGGTTCCACTGAGTTGTTCACTAGCCTCCCAGTTCTGCTTACAACAAAATCTCGGTCTGTATTTTAAAACCTCACATAAGTATGTTTCTCTGGCTTTGGGGGCTATCTTAATTGTTCTTCAGAGTCAGCGTCTTAATCCCAGAGTCAATCTCTCAGTCATGAAAGAATCAGACATTAATATACAGTTGTCCCATAGTAGGGGATTGATTTCAGAACTACCCCACACCCCACGCCTGTGGATAACAAAACCTGCAGATGTCCCAGTACCTCATAAAAATACTGTATTATTTGCATATACTCCTATATACATTCTTCTACGTACTTTAAATATATATACATATATATTATGGGATACATATATCCCATAAATGTGTGTGTGTGTGTGTGTGTGTGTGTGTGTGTGTGTGTTGCCTGCAGCCGTAGCCCTGTGGCATCCGATCCCGTCAGATCTTGGAAGCTAAGCAGGTCGAGCCTGGTTAGTACTTGGATGGGAGACCACCTGGGAGCACTAGGTGCTGCAGGCTTGGGAGATGGCCCCGGCAACCCACTCCCAAAAATCAATCTGCCATTGAAAATCCTATGAACAGCAGAGAAGTTTCTCCTGTTGTATGTAGGGTCACTATGAGTCGGATACCGACTTGACGGCACTTAACAACAACAACAACAACATATATATATGTATATATGTATATATACATACGTGTGTGTGTGTATGTGTGTGTGTGTGTGATCTCACTTTGTTTGTTGCCCAGGCTGGCCCCAAACTCTTGGCATGATCTTCTTGCCTCAGCCTCTACAGCAACTGAGACTACAACTCAGCCATCAGACTCAGCTCCTCTTATACACTTCCAATCAACTCTAGGTTATTTATAATATCAAATATAATATATTTATGTAAATAGTAGTTCTATGCTATTATTTAAGGAATAATGATATGAAAAGAAGTCCACATATGTTCAATACACACACAATTTTTTTCTGATGTTTTTGGTCCACAGTGAGTTGAATCCACAGATACCAAACCTGTGGATAAAGAGGACCCAACTGTGACGAGGGAAATGAACAAACTGTGCAGAGGCCAGGTGAGTTACGCAGAAAAGTTGGAACATGTTTCTGTCTTAGCAATTTCTCTGGTTTCTATGGGGCTCAGTTTCCTCATTCAGAAACAAATTCTTGTCACTGAGAGGAAACAGGCTTTCAATGTACATGTTGCTTGTTGGAAAGCAAACCAATAGTGATGAAATGGTTCCATTTCTAAAATATAAAGAAGTTTGAGGATGTTCAGAGACCAATGAGTCTGCAGCTACTCCACCACTGCAAGATCTTACAGTTCCACAGCAATTATGAAATGGCTTCCCACTTATATTTCTACCAGGATAACATACTATTCTATTAACCTTCCCTGTACATTTGTCCCTTGAAGGTAAATAAAAATTTTGTTGCCACTAAATTATTGCAATCAATTTATAAAAATTAGCATAAAAGACTACTGTTCACACTAGCCAAAAGACAGAAACAATGCAAATGTTTATCAATGGATGAATAGCCATATAAAGGGATATTATTTAGCCATAAAAAGGAAGGAAATACTGATACATGCTGTAACATGAATGAATATTGAAAATATTATGTGGAGTGAAACAAGCCAGCTACAAAAGGTCACATATTGTATGATTCTATTTATATGAAATATCCTGAATAAGTAAATCCACAATGACAGAAATTATATCAGTGGTTTCCAGGGCACAAGGTGGGGTATAAAGAGAGTGACTACAAAAGAGACAAGATGATGAAAAGGCTATGGAAGTAGAGAGATGTGATTCTTGTGTAGCATTGTGAATATACTAAATGCTATTGAATTGTATACTTTAAAAATGATTCATTTTATTTTACGTGAATTTTATCTCAACGATAAAATAGCAGTAGACAGTACTCCACTAAAATTTGATGAAACCTTAAATAAGATTTGAAACCTTTCCAAAAAGCAATGGGAGATAAATAATAATTTGATATCTGATTTATCATGGATTCCAAATGACTCAACATTAAATAACTACATAAATAATATGTTTAATTTTTAAATGATATTCAGAATCTATTATGGTTCAACAGATAGCATACTTTCATTTTAAGTATACAATATGTGACTATTACTCCTTTCAAATCACTCGGTCTCCTTTATTTAGAAAATATTTATAGCCAAAATGATATAGTACCAGTCAGTCCCGCTCCTTTTCTATCTTCAAGTTTATTTGTAAACCATCTAGGGTAGGATTTTTCTTTTCATGTCACTGATAGAAGTAATTCAGAAACTTCCAGTCATGGGGATCACCTCAACTATCACTTCCTGGTCCATTTGCTCAAAACAAGAAATGTTGAAATGATGTAGAAATAGATTAATTTGATATTATAAATAAATATTTAAATACCTTCCATGTTTAAAGGTAAGAAAGGAAACTCTCTAAATTACAGAAATAAAAATTGAACTAAGGACTGTTTTTTGTTGCTTGTTTGGTTGGTTTGGTTTGGTTTTTTTATCTAAGGACTGATTTTTAAAACTTCCAGACCTGTCTTTACTGAAGAGCTAGACTCTGCTTCCTACAAACAAAGAATTCTAGGGGCCAACAAGAATTATCACTCCCCAAACCAGTAACTAAATTGGCTCAAATTCTTCACTTTGAAGTAATACTTCCTAAGTTTTTGGTGAACAGCCAATCTTGAGAACTCAAAACAAAAATTGTCCCAAATCTTCAACATCTTTATTTACTTGCCCATTTACTTAAAGAATGAAAACTCAAGTGGAGACATTAATGTTAAAAACTATCACTATAGTCCAGACCACTTTTTAGACTCTCAAGAAAGAAAATTCCAAGTGGAGGTCAGCTCACAGACAAAATTAAAAAGAAAAAGAAGAAATTGACCAGAACAAAAGATAGCCAAACAATGCAATAAATGAGAGAATTCAAACATACAAGTGTTTTTGTTTGTTTGTTTTTGTTTTTTGTTTTTGTGGTACTGGGGGTCGAACCCAGGGCCTTGCGTTTGCATGCTCTGCAAGCGCTGGACCACTGAGCTGCACCCTCAGCCCATTTGCTTACTTTTTTGAGACAGGGTCTCGCTAAGTTACACAGACTGCCTCTGGTCTCGAACTTGCGATCCTCCTGCCTCCGCCTCCCGAGCTGCTGGGATTATAGGCGTGCACCACGGTGCCTGGCTCACAAGAGGTTATTATAGAACAATTTGAAAAAGTCTTTAAAATGTCTAAAGAAGTAAAGGAACAAATCCAAAATTAAAGATATGACATTATGAAAAAATAATAACTAGGCTTGGGGATAGGAATAAATTCTAGAAATTGAAGAGTCATTGAAAGTTTTTTAAAGTTAATATAATGCTTAAGGGGCTGGGATTTAGCTAAGTTGGTAGAGCGCCATTCTGCAGTCTCTGAGGTCTCGAGTTCAATTCCCAGCACCGCAAAAGTGGGAGAAAGACCTGGCAATCCACTCCCAAGGCAATCCCAAAATAGTCTGCCATTGAAAACCCTATGAGGGTCACTATGAGTCAGATACCGACTCAATGGCACCTAACAACAACATCAACAATAATGCTTAAATGGTAACCTAAACAGTTCCTAAGAGATAATTAATGTTTGGAAAATAGAGCCAAATTACTCAGACAGCAATACAGAGAAATGAAGCAGCAACACAGAGACAAAATGGAGATGTTTAAGCCTAAACATTGTTGGTAAAAGAAAGGGGAATCTAACCTTAAAGAATTTTGCCAACTGGTGTCACTGGGTGGATCGAGTTGCTCATTAGACCGCTTTTTCCACATGATAAAGCATAGTGAGATTGCACTGAGATATTCACTGGCCTCCCCACCTGCTCTTCTGCTAACAATAAAATCTAACCTTAAAGAATATCGTGATACAAGAAAACAGGCTGGGTGTTGAACAACTAATCCAAATAGCCTGAGGACAAAGTCCTGCTGGTCCCTGAGAGCTCCATTTCAATGTGAACTTGGCGATCTCCCAACTTATTTCATTGTGCAGGTTCCAAAAAACCATCCCCGCTTCTTTTCCTTGTCATGTCTCAGTTGTGTTATTAGTTCCTAACTTGCTTCCCCTGCTTAATATTTTAGATTTCAAATCTACAGGCTTGGGTCACAATTGTATAGATATAACTTAAATTCACCTAGAAGGGTAGCCTTCTAAATGTGTCTTAAATGCTGGAGTTCAGGGCTGGATTCAATGGAATAGGGCTTTGGCCAACTGCAGTTCTCAGTTTCACTTAATGTAAAAAGACTTTTAATGTTTTATTTACAACTGAACCAGCTCCTACAGTTTCTGTCTCACATTTTTACCCTCTTTAATGAGACTCAAACTTTCTATCCAAATTTACTTATCTCTGAAAAAAGATTTTGTGCCCGGAGCCCCTATTTAAGAAGTCTCTGGTTTTTCTAACACTGACACAATATAAAATGACCCCAAACTTGGAGTCAGATAGTTCACATGAGGAAGGACCAGTACACATACCAGAAGGAAAAATCAAAGGAACCCAAAAGACAGCATCTGCTGTCTATCAGACTGCTTGCCAGGATGAGGCAGGGAACCTATAAAGATGCTGAGATGCAAGATTATCAACATTAGGACCAAGAGTACTGAATTGTTCTGCTTTGGAGACATTCAGGTGTTAGGACCCCCATCACCTTAGGACAAAACCTTAGGACTAAGACCTAAACAAAGATCAGCAGACACCCAGAAGCATGCCACTGGGTTGCTCTTCATTAGCAGTGACAGATACCATGAATGCATCTTAAAAATTTCACACAATCCCAATAAATAGGATCCTTGGAAACTGAGGAGTGGTAGGGAACTTCCATATATCTGAGTATTGCTCACTATGGACTTTTGGAAAAGAACCTGAGTTCACAGTCCAATACTGCAGACAACCATTGTCAACCATGCAATACAGCTGTACTAAATGATATTGACTTGCCACCCAGGATCTAGCTTCCAGTTTAGAAAAATACAGCCAGCATGTGAACATGACTTTAGACAGAACAATGCAAAAATCAGAAAGTTGCAATGATAAGGCAAAACTAGGTGAACTTAACAATTGGCTAGGAAGAAAATTTCAACTTTAAAACTGTGTTTTGTCTACAGCAAATGCTCTGCCTGCTTATTAGGAAAAAAAGAGAGGAAGCCAGGCATGATGGTGAATTCCTGTAATGCCAGTGATTCAGGAGGCTGAGGCAAGAGGAGAATGCATTCAGGGCCAGAAATAGCTTGTGCAACACAGCAAGACCCTGTCTCAGAATAAATATTTTTTAAAGGGCTAGGGATGTAGCCTAGTGGTAGAGTACCTGCCTAGTGCAAGGCCCTAGGTTCAATCCCTAATACCACAAAAAATGAGGCAGGGATGGGCAGAGGAAACATAATTAAAATGTATTATTCCCATTTCAGTCAGCTCTCTGCACAAATGTTACCTCACAGGAGATGCTGTGAGCCAAGCGCTGTAGCTCATGCCCATAATCCCAGCAACTGAGGAGCCTAAAGCAGGAGGATCGCAAATTCAAGGCAAGAGGCAGCCTGTAAAACTTAGCAAGACTCTGCCTCAAGATAAAAAAGGGGCTAGAGGTGCAGCCCAGTAGTACAGCACTTGCAAATTTTGTGAGGACCTCAATTCAACCCCCAAGTACCACAAAAGAAAGACAGAGACACAGTGGGGGTTGGGGAGAGAAATGCTATGTCTTAAAATAATTGATGCTTCTCACCCACTAATCCTTTCCCCTGCCTCTGTTTGGTTCTGGTATCTATTACATGTTAACATACTATGGCCACTTTTTTTTCTATTTTCCTTGTAGAATGTAAACTCCATGAAGGTCAAGATCTTTTTTTCTACTTTGTTCACTGTTGTAACTTCTTCGTAAAGGAGATGGATAGATAGCATGAGTTAAGTGGATGAATTTGTGACGTAAGGGGTTTCTATGAACTGAGTCTTTCTTATGCAGTTTATGAGTCATCCCGTGCAAAAGAACCAGCTATCTCAACTACAAAAACAAGATGTGCCAAAGTATCAGAGGTCAGCTCCAAATGGCTAAGACAATTCTATCCATGTTTAAAATATCTGTGGATCTGTTTCAAGGGTTGTGTGACAGAGGAGAGCTGAATATGTTAGATTTTGTTTGTGGTGGGAGATTGTTCTGTAGTTGGAGTTAAAATCATTCCTTTCTCCCACTAATTCTCAAGAGGAGGTAATGATGCCACCCACCAAAAAAAAAATCTTATTTTTATGAAAATTATTGGTTGAGCTTTTGTTCTGTAGGGAAGAAATTTTAAAGTCACCATGGTGTAACAGAGGAAGCATGGATTTGGACTCTGAAGACCCATATGATCCTGAAATACAATACTAGTAAGTGTGTGACCTGAGCAAATCTCTGTCAATCACAATAAATAAGTACTGTAAAAGTTAAATGAGAAATTTCTTCTGAAAATATTTTGAAAGCCAAAAAGTATTATAGTCATAAAATTTGTGTTTGTTCATTTGGAATCAAAGATAAGTAAGTACATTTTATCGATTATTTGAATTTATGGTAAAAAACAAGGTGAATTTAATTCAAGGGAAGGAAACAATAAATAAGAATTTAGACTTAAATATTTTAAAATAGACATTTTTCTCATCCATCGATCAAAGGGTAAAATACACATAGTTATCAAAAACAAGATCACTTTCAGGAAAATTCAGAGTTCTCTCCTAGAGACTGAGTTCAACCATTTCCTCTCAGGAGTCCTTCCACCCTCCATTCTCCTGCCTCAAAAGCAGGTTTCAGAACACCCCAGAAAGTGTCTGTTCCTCAGCTTCTGAAACACTCAATTCCAAGAGAGTCCCTTTGAAAGATATCAAGGCACACATTGAACCATCATGGTCTCTGATAAGCGGTGGGAACGAAGCCTGGGAACATGGTTTCAACACTGTTAGCAGTTCTTGTCAAACACTGTTTGGAGAAAAACCCTCTTGTTAGGCCTAAATGAAACAAGAAACTTTAAAAAAAGAATGGGGAATATATGAATGCAGGCAATAGTTGTGGCCTCAGAATGAGCTGCAAGTCATGCGCAGCAGCAAGTCAAGATACTGGCTTCATTTATTTCTTGTGTTTTGACCTTCCAGACCAAAGGTGAGCTAGTAAAAAATAAATAGAAGACATCAGGCATTGCTTTCTCATGTAAAAGATTGTATATAAAAACGTCAGCTTTATTTATTTAAAATTTAAGCACCCAAGAGAAGAGTGGTTTGTTGTTTGCTTTCATTTCCAGAATATAATCTCCAGTTACGCTTTTTTTCCCTGCACCTACAGGCATATACCTGTCTTGTTTGTGTGTACAGTAACAGCTTTTAAAAAATCAAAGACTGTTTTGTGCTTTCTTTCACAATTTTGTGTGGAAGAAATCTTCAGAGTGGACCTAAAGTAAGCAATATATCCATCAAAATCCTAGTCTTGGTGATCCTAACAGCTGCCTTTGTTTTGCCAGGCACTGTGTTTATGCATGGCAGGCCTCATCCCACTTAATCTCCACAAAATTGGGATGAAGTTGGTACTATTACTATATCCAGTCCAGGATGGCCTTAAAGTCCCTCTCAGCTTGACTAAACCTTAGACACATTTCTTCCTGATTTCTCTTCATAGACAATTTGCTTTAGAAAACTTGTCAATTCTTTCTCTCCCCTTTGAGATGTAAATCTCTCAAAGACTTGGGAGCCATTCCTTTGAATATAATCATCAAGACATGCAGCACCCCAGTACTGCCTCCCAGGCTATGTAAGTAGGTAGGCGACCAACTTCCATAGGTACCTGTTAGCAAACACAGTGGCCTAATCCCTTTGACATCCCTGCTCCATGTTTTCCAATATTTTTCCACTAGCTCACCCCAGCACTGAAAATCTCCCTTTTGTTCCAGCAGAGTTGAGTTCCATCTCTCTTCCCTATTTCATGAGTCTTTACTGCGACTCTTACATCAAGTGTTCCCTTCCTTCTTAACTTGATCCAGTGCAATTTTTCCCAACAGTTCAGCTGAGAAACTGAAGTTTATGAAGGTTCTATAATGTAACGCAGTGTCTGCACCAGCAGGCTTAAACATAAATAAGACCATGTGCCTGACACAGAATCAAGAAGTGTTTCATTCTGCTGTACACAAGGTCGCTGTAAGTGGGACTCCACAGCACCTAACAACAACAACATAAAGTGCCTGATAATCACTGGCTTAGCTGTGGGTTGGAACTTATCCTTATTCCAAGAGCAATGGGGGATAACATCAGCCTCCACAGGGGAAAGATGAACACCAAGGAAATGCTGCAAGATCCAGTGCCAACAGTTTCTGTCCTGATTCCACTGGAGACAGAACCACCTAACCTCCTAAGCATGCTCTACTGCAAGGGGTCCTTGCCCCACTACACTCTCGTGTGGCAGCTGGGCAGTGTGCAGACCTGCTTGAGGCTTTCCTGCAGGGACCACCTAGAGATTCCAGGGTGGCTGCCTCCTCCTCTGGCCCCAGCCCCTGGAGGGGTGGTCCCTGGAACAGCCCAGGAAAACATTTCAGGGGTCAGCGGACCCTCAGAGCTGACAACCTGGGAGATGATTAGCCTTTCCCACGAGACTGGACTGGCTCCAGCTCTCCATCCTTCTTTCCTGACACCCCAGGGCCATGAAGATACCTCTCCTCCTCTCTCTCCCTCTGTCTTCTCTCTCCCTGCT
>VMDO01040427.1:0-11910 GCA_007922755.1 Pedetes capensis | reverse complement strand
AAAAAAAAAAAAAAAAAAAAAAAAAAAAAAAAAAAAAAAAAAAAAAAAAAAAAAAAAAAAAAAAAAAAAAAAAAAAAAAAAAAAAAATTGTAAATGAACTAATGACTTTTTTGAAAATATACAAAATAGGAACCTCCATGTTATTAAGAAATTAAGTTCACAAAAATATTTAGGAACAGAGTGACATGTAGAAACAGTTAAAAGGTCATTTTACAACACCAGTAACAAATTATCATCATCACATATCTCTCAACATTAAAATTTATATTTGGTTACAATGAATGTATCTTTCTATCTATAAACATTACAAAGAAAGATAGAGAAGACAAGGAGTGGTTATTGTTCTTTTTATTATCCCTAGTTCTGTGAGCAAAGGATGTTTAATAAATCAATAAATATATTTCCATATTGAATCATGTTGCTATATTAAAGATATTACTGAAGAAATAAAATAAATCCAATACTATTATAGCCTGCACTTTAAGTTAGAATATCAGAATCTTAATGGACCCAGTCTTTATGGAGGGAGTATAGAATTAGTTGTATGAGGCTAGTTATGTTTGAAAGTCCCTAAGTAATTTTGACAAATCCCTACCAAATTGAATTTCTCTTCTTTCCTTGAATATAATTGATTTAAAAACAGATGCCTCATTTTAGTATCATGTTTGAATAGGCAATAAAAACAGAATTGTCTCAACTCTTTTCTCTAATTAAAAGACTAAAGATATTTTTATTTTGTCATTTTTCCCAGAAACTCAGTTTATGCATTCCATACCAAGATACTCAAATGCATTGCTTGTGAGGTGTTTAAGTACACCTTCTCTGTACATTGGATTTTTTGTGTCTAGCAGCTGTTTCTCTCACAGAGAATGCATGCATACAACCTTTTGTCTTCACAGGTGTCTTTCTCTTTTCTCTGTATATAGTCATCCTTAGTAATATCGTCTGCTATCCTAATTGATAAAAGCTATAGCTGTAACTCTAGTTTATCTATCTTTTAAGTTTAGACATACATTTTCAACTGAAATTTTTACAGCTCAGCTTGGATATTCCAGAGGTGATCCTAACTCAAACTGGCCAAAATTAAACTCATCATCTTTTCCCCATGAATTGTTAGCTATTGACTTTTTTATTCCAGTCAATGGTACTATCATCCATCTTGTTGATCAGGACAGAGATTTAGGTCTTTCCTAGAAATGTCACATACTACTTCAAATATTTCCTATGAATCATCTTTATCCAATGAATCACCCACCCTTAAAGTTCTCCTTTTGCTTAATATCAAATACAAATTCTACAAAGGGCTGATTAAGTGACACCTTGAATTTTGCCTCACCCCTGTCTTTAATCTTCTCATATGGAAATATACACCAAATTTTTCCTTTCCTTGCAAAGTTTAAATTTACTCTGTCTGTCAGACAATTTATCTCTTCTAGCTAATTTCATTTAACTTTTTCATTCAGATTAGGTCCTCCTTCCTCCAGGCAGATGTCCCTGATAAGATAACTATTTAACAGACTTAACATTTTGTATTTTACTTGTGAGTTTATTGGTCAGGATTCCCATCTTTGCTTAATTAAACCATGTTTCTTAGAACAATCTTACTATTAATGTAATGCATAGCCCCACTGCCAGTCCACAAATTATTTCCAAGGTAAAATAAGTAAAGAAATGGAAAGTATTTAGAAACCACTTTAACAATTTGACAGAATCACATGAAGCTTGACAGATCTAATAATAAAGAATATGTTTATATATTTCTATTTAATGACTTTGGAAATATGTTTTTATTGTGTCATAAAATAGTATCTATCAGTGATACTTTGGGAATCATTGCTTTTGAGAAGGGAAATTTATGGTCAAGGTAGTATTATACTATATAATGTACTATTATGTTACTAGAATCTAACACAGCTTTACTCATAACATTTATAATGTGTTCATATATTTGCTAAATCAATGAAAATATTAATAGATTATATACTACAATTTCACTTAAGTTTGATAATGAGTGAGTAGATGAAGCAGAACTTTGATAAATCTTAAAAAGCAGGAAATATGAAAATAATACTCAAAAAATCATTCTGGATTTTAGGAGTACTTATACTTTTAAAATTCACATTAGTTTCACAATATTCAAGTTGAATAACATCAAATTATGAAATAGCTCTTTTCACTGAGAACTATCATTTGCAATATTTTTGATTCACCAATATTGGACATTTTTTCAACTCATAGAAACATAAGGCACTTTTACTGATAAAAACATATATTTTGCATTCAAGATGAATAAGGATGAGCCTAAGTAAGCTTTTAAACTTATGTAATTCTTTCTCTTTTTCCCTATAAAGTCTTCATTTACCTATAAATTCTTCCCTTCCCCAACTGAATTTTAGGAAAAAAAAAATTTTTTTTTGAGCAATACCTTCATAAGAAATGAGTGTTTATGTAGATGGGCAGTTTAAAAATCAACTTTTGTGGAGGTAAATGTCTGTTATGGATTACATATTTCCCTTTCCACATTCCATCTTTAAGAAGAAGGCACTCATACTTAGTTATTGCCAGCGATTGTAGTTGTTGATAGTTTGGTTTGATGCCTCTCTATGAATTAGCCTTTGCTAATGATGGCTGCCTTCCTCAAGGCTAAACCCTCTTCTGGAAGTTAGCCCAAGTCTAATAATTAGCAAAACAAATCTTCAGTCCCATTGCTTCAACTTGGGACAATTCTTCAAGTCTCTTTTTTGTACCGCATGGGCTTGGCTAAGCTGCTTATTACTACTTTACTGCCTTTCATCTTCCTCTTCCAAAATTTGTTACCTCCTTCACATGTAGTTACAATTTCCATGAGCACTTTCTAATAAGCCACCTAAATGTGTGTGTGTGGGTGGGGGGGGGTGTATCTTAGATTCTATTCTCTGAGGGAAACCAAGTTAAGGGCTTGACTAAAACATGATACATTGGGATTGTAACTCACACAAGTATTCAAAAGTCAAACTAAGTTTAGAAGTATGGTTGTTAGGTGCCGTCGAGTCGGTATCCGACTCATAGTGACCCTCATAGGGTTTTCAATGGCTGAGTGCTTCGGGATTGCCTTGGGAGTGGATTGCCAGGCCCTTCTCCCATTTTTGTGGTGCTGGGAATTGAACTCGGGTCCTCAGAGACTGCAGTGCAGCGCTCTACCCACTGAGCTAAATCCCAGCCCCTAGAAGTATGGTAGATATCACAAAAGAGAAGCATATAAACCTGTAGTTCAAATCTACATTCATTCTACTAACAAAATATTAAAATGTAAATAGGGCCTCTCTAGATAAAAAAAGAAAGCAGTGACTATCTAGTGAAGTGGTTCTGTAACTTCATTAAACAAAAGAAATGCTGAGAACTTGTACCAAACTCAGTTGGTTTCAAGTAAGGAGAAAGAATCTATGCTTTACCAAAATACTCAGCAGGTTCTGAACAGACACTATATACTAATAGGCTTTGTGAGAGAACTTGGTCATTTCAAATGGAGATGGAATCTATACATCCTAGCGTTAAAGCAAAACAAGAAATAGATTTAGGAAACAAATCGAGTTAAATGAGAAATAAATATATTTTTCCTCCTTTAAGAAAACAACTTTTTTTTTCTTAATTCAAATTGAATCATACTGACTTCTAAAAACTTATCTCATATTGAAATTTTTTGAATACATTACTCTGGACTATGTTAGTGCCACACCTGGCATTTTAGGGTAAGACTAATTAACTCTTCTCCTTTTAAAGAGTATGTTGTTGTTGTTGTTAGGTATCCGACTCATAGCGACCCTCTGTACAACAGGGGAAACACTATTGTCAGTGCTTCTTTGCTGTTCATAGGGTTTTCAATGGCAGATTGATTTTTGGGAGGGGGTTGCCAGGTCCTTCTCCCAAGCATACAGCTTCTGGTGTTCCCAGGTGGTCTCCCATCCAGGCACTAACCAGGCCAGACCCTGCTTAGCTTTCGAGATCTGACAGGATCAGATGCCACAGGGCTACAGCTGCAGGCTTTAAAGAGTATAAATGTTAGTAATTAGTGGAGTTTTGACCTCAGGAATCTCTTAACCTATAAATTTGCCATTGGTAATATTAATCAATTCCATGGCTGCAACTACTGTTGTTGTTGTTGTTGTTGTTAGGTGCCATGGCATTGGGGATCTAACCCAGGTTCTCATAGGGTGCAGAGCAACACTCTACCAACTGAGTAGGCCCATGGCCCAGGCCCATGGCAGCAACTACTACTTTATCCTAATGACTTTGAACTACTTGCTTCCAATACCATATATAACCCACTTACCTTTCCTCAATGTTCCGAAGTCTTCTCAAATTCATCATATTTAAAAGTTTTCCTTATCTAGTCACACAAAAGTAATACTGTTTGTTGTTGTTGTTGTTAGGTGCCAACCTGTTGTATCCAAATCATAGCAATCCTCAATGAGGGTTTCCAATGGCTGACTGTTTCGGGATTGCCTTGGGAGTGGATTGCCTTGTCCTTCTCCCATTTTGTGGTACTGGAAATCAAACTTGAGGCCCTCAGAGACTGCAGAGTGGTGCTGTCTTATGTGTTTGATATTTCAAACATTATTTTGTTTCCATTTACTCAGTTGTACAACCTTTTCACTAAAATCCCGTCTTCCTTATCAATTTCACACAATCTGGTATTACACTGATCTGATGACTTATCTCATAAATATCCTTCAGATAGCACACTTCTTTCTTTCTTTCTTACTGGTATTGACTTGATCCAGGCTGCGGTCATTTGGGTTTTTATGGTCATTTACTTATTTCTCTTGCATCTAGTTTCTTCCCATTAATGTCTCAAGAGAGTTACTTCTATTATTATTACTATTATTATCATTATTATTTTGCTAGGCAAGCATTCCACCACTGAGCTGCACCCTTATTCCATTTTCCCTTCTTTATTTTTTTATTTTGGGTCAGAGTCTCAATGAGTTGTGCAGGCAGCCTCTGGCCTCAGACTTGTGACCCTTCTGCCTCAGCCTCCTGAGCTGCTGGGATTATAGCTATGTGCTACGGGGCCCAGCAAATTTCTTCTTAATATTACATGAAAAAATGTACAAGTGGGGGTTAATTAAAAATTAATTATAACATGAAATCTCAAACCATATCGGTGAAATTTTCATACTCTGTTACACTAAAACTGATTGCTCTGTCTTAGGCTTCTAATGAATATTTTCCCCCAAATTGTACATTTTTCCTCAAGAAAAATTCAATTACTTAGCACACAATTTTTCTAAATGTTGATATAATTCATTACAAAATGGTGAAAGATAAAAATTTTCCAAAGCATCCAATATCTTTGGAGGTTCAAGTTGTACATAGGGAACAAACCATGCCACTTTTTCACATTACACATTTTTTTAATATTAGAAAGACATTGACATGTTTTTATAAATTTATTCAACTTTAATAAATCTTCCAAATACATAATTCTGAATGTATTATATTTTTCTTATACCATTCTCTCAAGTAAAATTGGTATTCCATGAGAAAACTAGATAGTTGAGCCTATAATTCAATCATATGGGTTTTCTTTTTTCCTAGACACAACAATCATACTTGGGTATGCATTACTTTATAAGTAATTCCCACTCATTTTGTTACATAGAATATTAGAAACATGTGTACTCAAGGATCAAGGTTTCATCCACCTCTCTGAAAATGTTCATTTTCAAGTGAAGTTATTTTTTCTACAATAGCTGGTGCTGAAGAGTGCCAGGTCCTTAATCCATGTTAATGCACTCAGTAATCTTAATCACCAGTGACTTGACAACTTTACAAGGCCTTTAAGCCAAAAGCAAAAGGACAAATGCACATGTGTGCATGTATTATATACTATATGTATATATAAAATATAAACACATATCAGGTATGTTTTCATGGTTATTTTTTTCCAAAACATTATTATAGTTTAAAAATATTAAAAAACTAAGACATTTTTTCTCAGGCTCCAATGTAGCTCAATATGACAGTGTTTATTTAAATTTATTTATTTTGTTCATCATGCTTTTTGTTGTTGATTTTGGTTAAAAAATTGCACTAAAATATCATTTATATTCACTAATGAGAACTTTTTTTCCCTTTTAAATTTTTCACTGGACAATTTCCTCACTTCCTTCATCCTAAACACTACCATTTAAGGGTGGCTTTGATTTTGTGAACTTCAATGTAAAAGTCAAAATAGTAAAAGTAGTCAATGTCATCATAGTAATATTATGAATATAGCTTTTAACTCACACACATTCAGAAAAGGACCTTGGTAATTGGGGGTCATCTATTGAAATCACCATTTAGGGTTAAAATAAATTTGAAGATTTTTAAAAAGAAACTTAGTTCTAAGCCCAGTGGAGTGGCTCACACCTTTAATCCCAAGGACTCTGAAGACAGAGGAAGGAGGATTCTAATTCAAGACCAGAGGCAGTTTGCATAATTTACCAAGGTCTTTTCTCAAAATAAAAAGTAAAAAAAAAAAAAAAAAAGAAAAAAAAAAAGTGGAATAGGGGTACAGTTCAGTGCTATACAGTGGTACAGTCCTTGCAAAGCATGCAAGAATGGGGCCCTGGGTTCAAAGCCCCAGTACAAAAACAAACAAAGAAAAGAATTTTGGTTCTAATAATCCATTCCCTATATCTCATCCTTCAAAAAGAAAGTAAAGCTATCAACTTTATAAATTGTCAGCATTCAGTATATTAATTCTTCAAAAGTTATGCTTATTTAAAAGAATTGTTACAAGGGATGATTAGTGGCAATACACAACAAGATAGATGGAAACATTGAACATAGAAAAAAAGTCTCCCTGTGTCCATGTTTGATTTTAAAGTAAGTACAACTTGTAAGCCTATAGTATTCACATGCAATTTAGTAGAGACCTCTTTCAAAATGATTTTCTGAATATTAGCCATGACATTATACATCAGGTGATTGTGAAGTTGTTCAAACTAACAATTTCTAACTGTTCTTCATTATCACTATCATTAGAGTGAATCATTTCTAATTATTTGCAAGATTATAAACTCCTCGAAATTATAGATCATAGTTTTTACGCCTTGAGATTATCTACATCATTAAATATCATGGTCTAAATATAAATGTTCATTGAACTGAACTGAGTGCATAAGCTGAATGTGTAGTAGCATAGATAATATGATCTTTATATTCAATCCCTAAAAAGTAATATTTTGACTAAAATACAAGCTATTATTTATGTTATAATGGAAACTCTGGAAGCTTGCAAAATTATTTTCAAACAAATATCATAGCTCAGAAAAACTAAACTCTCCTAGTAACAAACTTATATAGATATTTGTGAATCATATGCTATCACTTTAGTTGATCAACTGTGGATAAACATAATATTTTCAAAAATATTTTGTGTGAACTAAATTTTAGAACAAGGAAATTAGTGATTACCCTGGGTACTTAAAATTCTGAATTTTCTTTATTAAAGTCAGTAAGCTAATTGCTAGTTCTTCACTCCAATCAGTAGAGGAAAGAAAATGATGAGAATATATGATAGCTGTCTTGCTATGTACAATATATGTCTGCATTATAACAACTTAAGAAATTAAATTAGGTCAAACTGCCAAACAAGCTAGAAGGACAATTTTGTCCAATATTGACATGCAATTTTCTGTAAGAATGATTTTTAAGCTGAAGGCTAAATATTAAATAGCAATGAAAAATAATGTCATTGCCAGAATCTAGTAATCATATAACTTTCACCTATAATGTAAACAAAAATGTGCATTTATTATATATCAAAGAAACTCAATATTGATAGTGAAAGCAAGAGTATTTCAAGTAACACTAATAAAAAATAGAGTTGAACACCTTCAGGAGCCATGTGATTAATGACAATGACAATAGCAATAGCAACATCATAGCTATATTTAATGAAATAATTTTTAGTATTTATTTTATCTAATCTGCCTCGGGAAGTAACAATCTAATTGCTTTATAGAAACAGACAGACTAAGGTATTCAAACTAGAAAGCCAGAGGATTTGTAAACTGACATTTTATTCCATACAGGTTTTTATGTAGGCTCATTGCGTTGTTTAGTAGGGAAAATTATTTTAACTCACAAAAGGATTTAAACTGCAAAGTTAAAAAAGAACACGGTTTTAAGTGTTTCTATTGTCTTTAATTGTAAATTTTATGCAATTAAATCAGGGTTAGGATGGAAGGAAAGTTTCTTTTTAGCAAGATAAATACAATCAGTTTAATGAACTCTTCCAGGAGACAAGGAAAAGATGGCAGAGATCATTTGTTCATTATGGTAATTAAAAAGGGACCTAAAACCTATGGAAACAAAACTGATTAAAGCATATCATTTGTCTACTTAGAGTTATGAATTACAGAGCCCTTGCTTAGTGTAAGAGTCATGGATATTGATTGAGGATTACATAAAATTATTATGTTTTGCATGTGGTAAATATGTTTTTGTTTTTTACCTATGATTTTTTGCAATATTAAATTCATCTATAAAACAAAAATTCAGGAAGAGATAGATTACTGAGCAAAGTAGAAGGAAACTCTTAATTTTCCATTGTAATTAAACAGTATATAAACCAAGGCACACTGAAAATTTCATAATGGCCTCCTAAGAAGTCCAATTGAAACAGTATTCACAATAAATAATACTGGTTTTACAATGGAGAAAAATGGTTTTTACAAGCTCTTTTCCACTAATCAAACAGAAGGAGCTTACAGGAATGTAAGAGTTTAACTATTTAACAGCTCTTGTCAATCATGTTCTTGGTGATGACTACAGTGTGTTCAGATTTCAATTATAGTTTCAATTGTTCTCAAAGACCCTAATGTATCAGGGAATGTGTGTGAAACTTACCTCTGAGCTGCTGAAAAGAAAATAAAAAATTTATTTCTGGGTGAGTTTAAATGTAGATCATTCCTTAGAGTTGAGAAATCAAGAGGACTATGCTTTTGAATTAATTCCATTTGAAATATAATGTACCATATTTGGGTACAAAATTTATGTTCTACAAACATTTTATTTGATGAAGTATATATTAAATTATAAATACAGAACTGGTGAAAGCTCTGGAAATTTTATAACCATTTTTTTCTTTTCATAGTTTGATGGAGGTGATATGGATTTATTAAGTAAATTTGGTACTCCCCTGAGGCATTTTACCAGGTCTATCTCATATAACTAAAAAGAAAAATAAAACCAACCTAAGCAGAGAAGTTACAAACTAGTTGTCATTTGAAGCCATTCTAGCAAGTTCTTCCTTTGTTTTTAAGACTTTGTTTAACCCCATGTTTCCCTGTGAAGAATATATTTCAGGATTTAGTATGGAGAAATAGAATTGATTACCTTCTGTTTGAATTTAAAATACTCTCTCCTTTTTTGATTATAAACTCTTTGCTAAGACCATTGAAGTTGCAGATTCCAAAACAATCAATAATATTGACAAAAGTACCTAAAAATAAAGAACTTATCTCTACTGAGTTTTTTAAAAAATTTATATCCTTGAGCATGATGAATGCTCATTTCACACATACTTGTAAGATAGTGTAATATAATGAATTGGGAATACAGAATTCAAAGTCAAAAGACTTTAGTTTGAGCTCTAAAACTAACAACTACTAACATTGGATACTACCAAAACTAAAAACTACCAACATGAGATAAAGAATTGTTTATCCAAACATATTTCTCTATCACAAAATGGGAGAAAAACCTAACTCTTTCTAACTCAAAGTGTAATTTGGAGGCAATATATTCCACAATATTCTCTACTAGCTTCCTACTCAAGGGTCAATGGGCTTCATATGAAACAAAGTCTAGGGCCCAGAAGCAACTCACAGAGTTAACATGTAAGGGTATGTGCTAAGAAGCTGATTTTTAAAAATTCTCCCAGGTAAAGATTGAATTGTCATTCTCAATATAATTTCTAAGGAAGAAAAAATACTTCATGGACATTAGTATTTTTATATCATTTACATTTTTATTAATAAAGATCCTAAGTCTATGCTCTTAGATCTCTTATTTTACTTCAAGAATATCACATCAACTAAGATAATAGGACATTAGTATTCTTAGTGCAAAAGCAACACACATCAATCTTGATTTCTTCTCTGAAAGAATATATCTTTTCTATTCTTTATTATTGTTTATATTATTATAGTTTTCATTTAGTTTTTTCCATGTGAACAAAGTAGAATACAGTACGAATCTTGAAAAGTAAATATCTTAAAATTTGAACTCAGTAGTGTCTTGGCTTTACACTTTTCTCTAAGTGTAGACTAGAAACCAGCAGCATCCATATCACCTGGGAACTTGTTAGAATCAGAAAATCCAGGGTGGCTTACAGCAAGCTGTTTTATAAGCCCTCAAGGTGATTGTGATGCATGCAAATGTACGGCAGCCATGACTCCAGGATAATTGGACTAAGGACAACTGTCCTAGAATAATTTGGCTAATATCTTAGGATATTTCCTACATTAAAGCTGGCAGATCTTCAGTGGGAAAATGCACATGCTATTTAACACAGGCTCACAGATTGTATTCTCTCCTTAATTCAGGATAATTGTGGTAAGAGCAGTGTTGTTTCTTCAGTTTATCCTACTGTCAGGCCATTACATTTCTGTCTCCTGAAAGGCAGCCTAGAGAATCCTCTAATTCTTAACTTTCAGGATAGGCTTTAAGACAACTCTTGATAAACCTTAAAGATAAATTTTCTGGCAGGAGGTTTCTGGCTGTCTTAGCAAAATGCTTGATCTTTTCTGTCTACCTAATTGTACAGAAGGATTAGCTATCTTTTTCTTCTATTGGAAACAGAGATAAGGGAAGTGACTTGAGTTTACTTTCAGCTGGAAGCCCACAGGGGAATGAAAGTTATGCTAATGGTATGCTGAGAATTTTATCTGCCACTATTTGAGATCTGCATCTAAGATATATAAAATAAATTTCATGTGGTCTGTTTATATCTAGCCTCTTATTTATAATTTGAAAGAGGTATTATATGAGAAATTAATTTTCAACCACTTATGTTTTACCAGACTTAGGATGGGAGAACATTTAATGCTATAATGAAAATTTCTTTAAGAAAATCATTTGATTTTTCAAAGAAGATGACATATTCTAGGCCACTGTTTACTGACATGTTATACTAAAACACTTGTTTTATTTGTCATGCTGAAAACTCTTCTGCTGAAATATACACTGAAAGGCTGCCAAGTTGTGTTCCTTTTTCCTTTGATTTTTCTCTGTCATTTTCATTTTCTCTTCCCTTCTGCTATTGGTTCTTCAGTCCTGAATTCTCTTTTGAATGGACCACTGCTGAAAAATGCCTGGCTTCCATTCTCATCATTCCTGCCCTCTTGGGCTCTGCCTAATTTTTTTTGCTTAACTATGTATTCAGGGCCACCTCCTAATTCTGTTCCCTCTCACAGCAACATATGCTTCTATGGAATCCGCAGCACATGGTTAGTGTAGGAGAATTCATGTATACAAGGTAGGAATCTGCTGTCATGGGTAGGACTGACTTGTCTAGGATAGACCTTTCATCCAGAGCCAATCCAATTTCCTGTCCTGGGAATCAGAAGAAAAAAGACATAGGAAAGTAAGGAGATTTAACTTAGAATCTGATATCAGTCATGTGTTCCTGCATAGAGTGGAAATCATAACCTGTTGTTCTTCAGAAAGAGAAAAGGAAAGAAAAAGTTCAGGTAGTTGCAGAGAACAGAGACAGGGAGGATCCTGATGCCACTTTAGCTGCTCTATAATTTGGTGCTACTATTAGGCTATTTCTTTCAAACAAAATATCTGAATAATGTTATCTTTTAGTTTCTTATTACAAATGGAAAGTTACATTGATTTTTATGAACTAGGGTGAGAAACTTAAAGCATATG
>VMDO01040426.1:0-11932 GCA_007922755.1 Pedetes capensis | reverse complement strand
AAAATGGTGCATATGTAGGAATTTATTGTAAAAAAATCTTCAAATCTGTTATGTATTTGAAAATAATTATCGTAATGAAGAAGGTAGGCTGAGACAAAAAGTCTTCCACAGTATTGAAAAAACAATATTAGATATTCTGAATCTTGTAGAATGTATTAGTTGCCATTATCTGATGAAATACCAAGTTTATACACGAAAATAGAAGATAAATGAAGGTATCATTTTCATGGTTAAGGACTTTAAATATTATATTTTCCAATAACATCTTTTCCATCATAACAAAGGGTAGTAAAAGAGAGTAAATATTGTCACTGACATTTAGAAATTTTGACCATATAATAATAACTTTAAACTGGAAATGAATTACTGCATAGGAGGGGCTTCTTTAAATGAAATATGGTAAGAAGTTTTCAGGGTATTTTTCATCATGGGTTGTCTTTTCATCAGTGTTTCAAAGCAAAAAATAATGACTCCTCCACAATATTTTAACACTATCTTCACAGGAAGTCATTAAATAGAACAGTGATAACAACAATAAATGTGAAAACAAAACAGCAGAGATAACCAGAAAATACAAAGATTAAGACAAAGGAATGTTCAATTGAACATTCAGTACATCAGAAAACAACAAGCACATTGCCATCTAACTCTGGAAGATAAGCCTTCATTTTCATTTTTTATTATTTAATAATAACATAAGTAACAATAGCAAAAATAACATCAATAGAAATTTTAATAACACATTAAAATAACAAATATGAACTGTATTGCATAGTTTCCAGCTTTGAAGGTTTGTATGCAGAAATACAAATGAGTGTTTTTTTAAATACAACCAATAGCTTATCAACTATTATGTATGAAATTGAAACCTATTCATTTTTGTAAATTCTGATTCCAGATTATGAATACATGCCCAACAGAACTATATTTTAATTAATTTTGTTTCTTCATTTTGTATTTCACTGTCATAATGCAGTTATCTATGTCTGACAACCTACACCATCCTACTTTGTTAAAGGATACATAACAAGACTATATACTTGACATGGTCTCATCCCAAATACAGATGTTGTAGAATCTTGCTTGTTTTTTAACAATGCTGATATTAAAATAGAATACTTGTAGAAGTAAAATTACTTGATCATAGGGCATGCATAAACTTATTTTAAAAGATACTGTCAACTAACTTCCAAAATTTTATACCAATGTAAATCTTCTCTGGCAGTAAGTGAAAACACTATTAACCCACATCTGTAATAATCCTTGTCATTATTTGTCTTTTATACATTTGTCATTCTGGCAAACGTGATAATATTGCATTATGTTTTTAATTTATATATAGCTAGTGATTATTGAGCCTGCAGCAGTTACCTCCATGGCATCCAATTCATTAGATCTTGGAAGTTAAGCAGGTTGGCCCTGGTTAGTTCATGGATGAGTTACTACCTGGGAATACCAGGTGCTGTAGGCTTGGGAGAAGGCCCTGGCAGCACACCCCCCAAAAAGAATCAGCCATTGAAAACTAAATGAATAGCAGAGAAGCACTGACAATAGTGTTCACCTGCTGTACATAGGCTCACTATCAGTCAGACACTGACTTGAAGGCACCTAACAACAAAAACAGCAATGATTATTGTAAAAAATGCCTTTTAAAATGTTTGTTGGCTATCTGAATATTCTCTTTTATGAGCTATCTCCTCAAGCCATTTGCCTATATTTCCACTGAGTCATTTCTCACTTATGAATTTACAATTTTGATTAAACAGAAGTCCTTAATTCTAAAGAAACACAAAATCAAAAACAAAAAAGTCAAAAACAATGCTGTTAGATGAGGTTGAGTCAGGTCCAACTCATAGGGACCCTAAGTACAACAGAATGAAACACTACCTAAAATCTTGAAATGCACTTGATCTTTTTTATGTTTGAGCACATTGTTGGAGTCACAATGTTTCTGCTCGTTTTAAGCCATATCACATAATCAAATGGGGGTGCCAGGGGCTTTACTCCATTCTCATACTCTCCCAAACATGATGTCCTTCTCCAGGGATTGCTCTCTCCTGATTATATGTCCGAAATATATAAGACGCAGTCTGGCCATTCTTGCTTCCAAGGAGCACTCTGGTTGCACTTCTTCTAGGACAGATCTGTTTGTTCTTTTGGCAGTCCATGGTATATTCAATAGACGTCTACAGCACCACAATTCAAAAACATCAATTCTTTTTCTGACTCCCTTGTTCAATGTCCAGCTTTCACAACCATAGGATGTCTCTGAAAATACCATGGCATGACTCAGACGCACCTTCGTCTTCAATGTGACATTTTTGCTTTTCAATTCTCTAAAGAGATCTCTTGCCACAGCTTTTGCTAGAGCAATGCGTCTTTTGATTTCTTGACTGCTGCCTCCACGGGTGTTGATTACAGAGCCAAGCAAAGCAAAATCTTGGACAACCTCAATCTTTCTCCATTGTTTGTGAAGTTGCATGCTGACCCAGTCGTAAGGATTTTTGTTTTGTTGATGTTTAGTCGTAACCCATATTGAAGGCTATGATCTTTGATTTTCATCAGTAAACGTTTTAAATCCTCTTCATTTTCAGCAAGCAGAATTGTGTCATCTGTATAACGCAGGTTGTTATTGAGTCTTCTTTCAATCTTTTTTTATTATTGGAAAATTTTAATGTACACCTTAATGTGATTCATTCTGACATGCTTTTCACTGTGACATTTCCATATATGCATTTTGATGTACATTATTCATATAGGTTCCCCCTTACCCTCTTGTATGCTTCCCCCATTCCCACCCTACCCATCTAAGTCTTCTCTATCATTTACTTGGTCATATTTTTCTATATGTCCTTTGGTTCCAGTTCTGTTTAAGGTAGAAACTTTTCCTGTACTGAACTTTGTTTTTATCTTGTCAGAACAATTGCATGCATTTTCTAGACCATTTATATTGACACCATTCTTAGCTTTTTTTTTTCTGCTTTATTTTGATCCGACCTTTGAATAGGATTTTTCCTTCTTATAATTTTAATTCAGCTCCCACATATGAGTGAGAACATGTGGTGATTCTCTTTCTGAGCTTGTGTTTGTTCACTTAGAATAATTTTCTCTAATTCCATCCATTTTGCTGCAAATGATCTTATTTCATTTTTCTTAATTGCTGAGTAGTATTCCATTGTGTATATATACCATAATTTTTTAATCCATTCTTCTGTTGAAGGACACTTTGGGTGATTCCAATTCCTTGCTATTGTGAAAAGTGCTGCATTGAACATGGAGATACAGGTGTCTTGGTGGTATGATGACCCATCTCCCTTTGGGTAAATTCCCAATAGTGTTGTAGCTGGGTCATATGGTAGATATATTTTCAGTTTTTTAAGATACCTCCATATCGATTTCCACAGTGGTTGGACCAATTTACAGCTCCACCAACAATGTAAGAGTGTTCTTTTTCACTGCAACCTCACTAGCATTTGTTGTTGTTTTATTGTTCTTGGCCATTCTTACTGGTGTAAGGTCAAATCTCAGAGTTGTCTTAATTTGCATTTCCCTAATGCCTAGGGATACTGAGCACTTTTTCATGCGTTTCATGGCTTTATGGACCTCTTCATTTGAGGACTGTCTACTCAGTTCTTTTGCCCATTTGTGTATTGGGTTATTTGTTTTTTGAGGAGTTTTTTCTTGAGTTATTTATAAATTCTAGTAATTAGACCTTTACCTGACATACAAAATGCAAAGATTTTTTTCCCATTCTATGGGAATAAACAATTTTTTTAAATTAATGAATATGTTTGTGTTTGTAAGACATTCTGGAAAATTCATATTCAACCTAAAATAGAATAGTTGTACTTCTGTTATTTACTTTTTTTCTCTCTCATTGGAAGTGGATCCAGAGCCTCCAACATGCTGGGCAGGCACACTATCATTAATCTACATGCTCAGACACATGAAGTTTGACTTCTAAAGGAAAAGGATTAAGAGCAGTAGAGAAAGATCTTCCTCATGTAATACAATTTGCTTTTGAGTCTATGCTTAATCCAATCTTTTGTCAATATTCATTAGTTTTTGTTTGTAAAAGCCCAGCATTTATCTTTGGTAAGACAGAATTAGAAACAGCAAACAATATCCTCTTGAAAATTCAAAATCATTGTTCAAATTTTAATTAGTCAGGTGTAATTAAATATATATTTTTTATTATGTAAATAAATCAATGTTTATTTTTTTCTTCTAAGTTACTAACACGCAGTAGAAAGATTTCACACTATTCAATGCTTTCATAATAACTTGCATTGTTATTTAAATTCTTCTGAGTACATTTCATGTCTCCAAATAATTTATTGGCTTTATAAAAGTCATTGTTGTTTTAACCTTCATTCTACCTTGAAATTATCTAAACATAGGACTTGCTAATTAGTTCTTAAGTAATTGAATAATAAAGTATATTTTCATTATATAAATATAATCTTATTTCCACTAGCTATTTTGTGTAGCTAATTAAGATGTTTTACCTATATTTTTATTTATTTATATTTGACAAATAAATGTGTATATTTATTGTGTACAGTATGTTTTGAAATACGTACACATTTTGGAATTGCTAAATAAAGTTAATTACCATGTATATTACTTCATATATTTATCAGTTTTGTGATAAGAAGCTTAAAAATTACTCTTAGTTTTCAAAAATGTCATGCATTAACTATAGTAATCATATCAGATAATAAATTTCTTGAATTCACTCCATCTCTCCAACCAAAATATTGTATCTTTGACCAAAACCTCCTCAACATAAATCCCTGTCTCCTACCCTCTGCTATCCACCATTCTACTCTCTACATTTGGAAGTTCAATCTTTTAGAGTCTACATATAGGTGACACAATGAGATAACTATCTTTATACACTTGCCTCATTTCAATTAACATAATATCTTCCAGGTCATTCATGTCATCACAAATTAGAAGATTTCCTTCTTTTTATGTGTTGAATAGTATTTCATTTGTATATGTGCTACATTTTCTCTATCTGTTAATCCATCCATGGATGCTGTGTTGATTTCATTCCTTGACTATTGTGATTAGTGCTATCACAATGAACATAAAAGTAGAGATTCCTCTTCAACATACTAATTTCCTTTCTTCTTTGTACATATTCAGTATTGGAATAACTGGATCATATATACTTCCACTTTCTATTTTTGGAAGAGCCTCCATATTATTTTTCATGAAGGTTGTATTAATTTACAATCTCATCAAGAGTATTTAAGTGGTCCTTTTGATCCATATCCTACACTAATTATCTTTCATCTTTTTCATAAGTCATTTCAACAGATGAGAGATGATATCTCATTATGGTTTTGATTTGCATTTCTCTGATGCTAAATGGTGTTAAGTATTTTTTTCATAT
This sequence comes from Pedetes capensis, assembly GCA_007922755.1. NCBI lineage: Eukaryota > Metazoa > Chordata > Mammalia > Rodentia > Pedetidae > Pedetes > Pedetes capensis. The sequence goes on along the minus strand of VMDO01040426.1, from coordinate 6,528 downwards.
GCCGGTTGGTCATTTTTTGTCTTTTAAGAAATGCCCATTCAGGTCCTTTGCATATTTTTTAATCTGCTTGTGTTTGTATACTATAACTTGTTTGAGCTCCTTATTTTTTGGAATTTAAATCCTTGTATTATGTATGTCTTGCCTATATTTTTTCCCATTTCTTATGTGTCTTTGCAGACAAGTACACATATGTTTGTTTGGATATAATTATAAATGTCTATTTTACTTGGCTCTCTGCATTTTGGGGTCATATCCCCAAAATATAATTGCCCAGACCACTGTCATGAAGCTTTTCTCCTATGATTTATTCTAGTATTTGTACAGTTCAGACCTTTTCTTTATGTTATTATTCCAATTTTGTTGATATTTTTGTCTATTTTGTGATAATAGCTTAGTTTCTTCTCTTTTTTCTCCTTGCATGTAGATATTGGGTGGTTTAAATGTCATTTATTAAGGGGATTATCTTTTCCTCATTGTGTGTTCCTGACACATTTATCAAAAAATCAGTTGATCACATATGAACCCTTATTTATTTATTTTTATTTTATATATTTATTTATTTATTTATTTATTTATTCATTCATTCATTTTTAACTAGGGGAACTGAATCCAGGCCTCATGCATACTAAGTGCTCCACCACTGAGTCACAACACTAGAATTTTTTAAATTTTATTTTGAGACAATATTGCTAAATTATGCAGCCTGCCTCTAGCCTTGAATGCTGACTCTTCCTATTTCAGTCTCCCAAGTTGCTGAGATTGTAGATGTACACGATGGTGCCCAGCTACTTTCATCTTTTTCTTCTTTTTTATGCATTAATATTGCTCAAAGCACCACTTAAGGCCTGGACAGGTGCTGAGATGAGCCTGGGGTCTTGGTTCACTGGGAATGACTTGGTGTTGGAATGCAGAGGTAGCATGACATTGTAGTTGCCTTGGAGACTAAGTCCATGGATGTGGTCTGGGGTTCTGGATTCATGGAGCTATGTTGCACCTTAGGTCTGAAGAAGTGGTTTTGGTGCCTGAGTCCATGGATGCCTGTCTGGTACTAGGGTCTATTATACTGGATCTGGACCTGAGGTCTGCTGAAGCAGTCTTAATTCTTAGTTCATCTTGAACCAGGGAACATGTGGAGTAGCCTAGAGTATAAGATCAGCCTGGTTTGGGAAAGATATGGATTTTATTTCTGTGGAGATTGTTCTAGAGCTTGGGGTTATAGGTACTGGCCTGGAACCTACGTATAATGTGACAAGCATGGAGGCTGAGTGTGCAGGGTAGGTCTATGAGGGCTGGCCATGAAATCCAGCCTGGAATCTGAGTCCACAGTGTCCTGGAGCCTGAATTTGTGAGGGACAGTACAGCTTAGTTTCTCGTTCTGCTGAATTTTTTAACCACAGGGGTGGAATAAAGGTTGAGGCAACTGGGACTGGCATGGAATTAGACAGGCCTGGGTCCTACTTTTTGAGGATACTGACCTCACTTGAAGACTGAGCACAGGTGTACCTCCCTCATCTGTGGCAGACCACAAGCCTGGGGATAAGTATACCAACCTGACTTTGGACTTGTCTAAATCTAGAGCAGCCCTGGAGTCTAGGACTGCAGGGGCTTTAGGATCTGACCTGCTACAGAGAAGGGCATGGGGACTGAGTCTGCTATTATCATCCTGGAGTTTAGGACTGTGGGAACCTCCTTTGCATTGGATTTTATTAGAGAACACTGAGAATTGGTGTCTGAAATACAATCCAGCACTTATTTCTCTTTCTTTCCTCTATGCAGAGTGAATCACTCTGTCCCACCCAAAGTTGAGGGAAGGGGGATGTAAAATGCAGAAGTGTGATTCCTAACCTCATGATGCATCTTTTCTTATTTCTGTACTACTCTCCCAATTTGCAATCTTTTGCTTGGTTTCCTTCTTCCTGTAAAACTAGTTTAAATTGATGTTTTTGTAGGGCATTGAGTGCTGGAGAGGCTTCTTTCCTTTTGCTAACACCTGGCCTCTATCCACTATTTCCTAGTATGTTAAAGAGGTGTTTTTCATATTACTTCTTCAATTTAAAAATGCATTCATTACAGATTTAATAAACTTTTTACTATAGGTAAAATAAAAACAAAATTTTTTTAGTATGAATTAATAATATTAACTAATTAAATTATTTACATCAAAGGATTTTGATGTTTGCTATAAGAAGAAATCTTTTTAGCAAGAAAATAAAGTAATTTGGTTATAAATTTCCAAAGAAAAAATTAGACTTTTTCTCGGTTGAAAATGAGACATAGATGAGTTGTTTGGGTAGAATTCCAGAAAGATTGTATTACATTTCTTTATTGAATTAAACAATTACTAAAGATAGAATGACAGCTCTTTTTCTTCTTCCTTCAAATAAAATGAAAAACTGAAGATGTATTTTTAACACTTTATTAAGGTGAGGAAATCCTTTGTTCCTGATTCTAATATGAACGTAATTTGACAGGACACTTTCATTTGATTTTCTCATTTTCCTTTAAATGAACTTTATAAAAGAACAGAGTGAGAAGTTAAACATTCTTTTATGAAGAAAGGAAAGCAGATTCACAGATTCATCAGTTGTCTTGTATTTCCCTATATTCCACTGAGGATCTTTAATACCATAATAGTTTTATACATCTTTAATTACCTTACTTTGAAGTTAATTGGCAGAATCAAGATTACATTTTATAGGACATATCTGTGACATAAGTAAATGTTTCCATAGCTGTGATGTAAGACATGGGTATGGTGTCCTTGGGGTCTGGGATTTACCTCAGTTGGTAGAGCTCTGCTCTGCCATCTCTGAGGTCCCAAGTTCCGTTCTCAGTACTGCACAAATGGAAGAAGGACATGGCAATCCACTCCCAAGGGAATCCCTTTCAATGACTGATTGAAAACTCTATAAGGGTTGCTGTAAGTCGGACACAACTCAACGGCACCTAACATCCACAAAAAAAATAGTGTCCTTGAAAATGTTTGAAAATAGGTCAAAATGTAAATATGTAAGAATTCAGAAACAAATTTGTTTAAATAATAAGAAGACATATTTCAAAAACCTGACTGATTTAGCTAACTTTATGTTAATGTAATTCAGCTAACTTAATATTTCCTTGGTTTTGTGAGAATGGTAGATAGAAAATTGATTTTAGTCTCTTTATTTTGTACTTCAAAATTTTGATATACTTAAAATACTATGACTATTATGTACATTTCTTAGTATTCCAAAACATAAAATCATTTGAATATCTTTTCTTTCAACTTAGCCACATACTCTGTTGTTGTTGTTAGGTGCCATCGAGTCGGTATCCGACTCATAGCGACCCTCATAGGGTTTTCAATGGCTGACTGTTTCGGGATTGCCTTGGGAGTGGACTGCCAGGCCCTTCTCCCATTTTTGCGGTGCTGGGAATTGAACTCGGGACCTCAGAGACTGCAGCGCAGTGCTCTACCAACTGAGCTAAATCCCAGCAGCCACATCCTCTAGTTCTTTATATTCTCGTGCATTCCATTCTACTTTGTTTTCTACATCCACCCTTATATTAGTGCCAGCAAAATGTGAATCTCCGATATATATAGTGAATAAAAATAGGAAACATCTTCTGATTATCTTTAAAATAATTAGCTCATCTATTTTAAATTATTTATTCATTTATCTAATAAATATTTATATGACTTTGAAGAGCTACTATATTGCTGTCAATGGTATTTAATGATGAAGAAATCTAGTTCCTGAATTCATGGAAGTGATAATTCAGTGAAGAATTACAAACTTGTGATACATTTAAAAGATAAAGATCACAGACTATTGATTTTTATATATTCAGGGAATGATTTATGACTTCAAAATCTTTTATAACTCTTTATTTTTATCTATAACGAGTAAATCACTCACATAATATATTGTTCATACAAAAACTCAATAAATTTATTTAGCCTATACTTGATGATGGGCTGGGATTTAGCTCAGTTGGTAGAGCGCCACTCTGCAATCTCTGAGATCCAGAGTTTGATTCCCAGCATTGCAAAAATGGGAGAAGGACTTGGCAGCCCACTCCCAAGGCAATCCTGAAACAATCAGCCATTGAAAATCCTATGAGGGTCACTATGAGTTGGACATGACTCGATGGCACTTAACAACAACAACAATACTTGATAGTTTTTTGACTACTGCAAGTGAAGCTAAAGGATAAGATCTGATTCACTACTGTGAGTGCTTGATATTCTAATTATTCTTTATGCTATGAAAATGGATGTCTTTTCCCTATTTTTAATTCCTGATTTTATGTATATATGAAATATCTATCATAAATATTAATAATCTTTATGATATGCATTGTAATATCAAAATCATAGTTGTTTTGGTTGTCATTTTTAGAATGTAGTTGTTGTTGTTGTGAGGTGCCATCTAGTTGGTGTCTGACTCATAATGACTGTATTTACAACAGAATAAACATTATTGTTGTGCTTCTCTGCTATTCATAGGGTTTTCAATGGCTGGATGATTTTTGAGAGTGGGTTGCCAGGTCCTTCTCCCAAGCCTACGGTAGCTGGTGTTCCCAGGTGGTCTTCCATCCAAGTACTAACCAGTCCTGACCTTGTTTAAGCTTCTGAGATCTGATGGGATCAGATACCATAGTGGTATGGCTGCAGGATTTTAGAATGTGGCTGTATTATAATGTTCCTGTTGTTATTGACTCTATTATCATTTAACAAATTTTTGTTGATTTCCTCCAAGATTTTTTGTAATTCAAACATGATGACAACCTGTTAACGTTGGTGGCTTGCCTTGAGTAGTATCTTCTCCTATGCACAGTTTTGTTTTGTCATCTTATGAATAGGGACTTATTTGTTACTTTAACCAGTAACAAAGTGACATTGAATTAGTTTCTGAACTAAACCTTAAGAAAGCCTGGCAGCTTATATTTATGGATTATGCAGAAAGCTCATCACAGTTTATAAATTCTGACTCCCTTGAAGTGAACACAGTATGAGAATTTCAACGCAGCCATGTTTAAAGCCCATTCCACTATGATCTTTCTCTACACCCATCTTGCCTCTCAACTAATTGACTTCTGTTGTGATGTGAGCAAACAAAACTTTTGTGGAGTAACCCTAATATCTTTAAAAATACTTAACTTCATCAAGGTAGATGTGTCTCAATGTATATAGTACACTATGGCCTGAAAAATCATGCTATCTATATGCTAAACATCACTGATATATAATGTGGACATGCAAAATAACTTTGGTGAACCTAGATACTTAGAATGGACAATCTGAGGAAGCATTGAGGGAAACATTTGAAATCCTGATGGATAAGAATTACAAAAACTCACTGCAATAGCAATGGAGTTATTTTCTTGGTTGGTTCTGTCTTATGTGATGATCTCTCCTGTCTATTATCCTTCATGGTTCCAGCTGCATTTGACCTTTTGAGGGATTCATAAATTTCACAGTCCATTTCTTGGTAGTAAAAATTCATGGTTCTAGGAAGTGTTTTAAGTATTGAAGAATAATAGAAAGTGTCTAGCTGGTCTTATTTTTGTTATTGATTTTTTTGTTATTAATTTTGTCATTACAGTTCTTTCCAACAATTCATAATCATACCCAATTTGTTTTTAAATGTAAAATATGTTGGATTGTAGTTTGGATTGTGACTTTGTTTCATTTCTGGTTTTGATTTGTTATGTTATCTATAATCTTTTACATTCTTCTCTTCTACTGGTTTTACTTTAGTTTTATGGTCACTACCTTGAAATATTTACAAATGATAGCCTTTTGAGAGAAGGAAATGCTCTTAATCTGACATTTGCTTGGTAAGAATATTTTAATGTCAGATACTCAACAAAATCTTAAAGCTAATATTTTATCTTGTACTGAGGCATTTATTACTTCCAGCTTGGTTAATATAACTTGGATTTTTCAACTCTGCATGTTTCCAAATTTTGGGACTCTTACTCAATTTAGATGGCAGGCTACTGAGAGATGGCGATTGTTTGGGGGAAATTTTATTTCCTTTAATCCATGATTATAGATTAATCACATCTATTCTGAGATTATATGTTTCTTTTAACATTTTTTGAAAGTGGTGATAAAATCCTAAATACTCTGAAAGTTTTAATTTTTCCTATCATATATTCTACTACTATTGTCTCTTTCAGGCTATATTCTCAGACTCAACATAGAGGAGTACGAGCTTGACATATATTTTGCCACCACATAAAAAGAGTGATACCAATTTCAAGTTGGGCATGACTGTTCATTTACTAACATTGTTCTGTCTTACATTCATCAAATTATACATAGTAGATGTCATAATTTATACTCATTTCAGGTACCACATTATACTTGAATATTCTTGAATGTAAAATTTAGAAAAGAGTAATAAAAATATCCACATAATAAGATTATTTGGAAAATTAAATGAAATTATCCATATATTTCATTAAGAAATACTCAAATAGATACATAAGTAGCAATTTACAAATGCAGTTTCCAAAATATCTAATGCATAGAGGAAA
>VMDO01040425.1:0-11933 GCA_007922755.1 Pedetes capensis | reverse complement strand
CTTCTTCCTTCTTCTTTCTCTCCACAATATGTCACCCCCTCTATGGCTGATATCCAAAATATATTTCTTGTTGATAATACAGTGAGAGTATATTAGCTAAGTTGAGAGTTTCAAGAGGTTTAGGTATGGAGTCTGGTTAAAACTTAGATTTTATCTTAATAGAAGAATGTCTGAAACAACATACAAGACAATTTGCTTGCTGCTAGTTTTGGGGGATTTCTTTTTCTTGGAACTATAATTTTCACAATGAAAATACAAAACACAGTTTATAAATGTTCATTTAAATATTGTTTTAATTAGTACATTCTGCCATAAACAGGAAGAAAATTTACTTTAAGAATTTTCAAGATACCATAGACCAGTCTATAAAAGAAAAAATCAAGTATAGATCTTTTGTTGTTAAGTGCTGTCAAGTGGTGTCTGACTCACAGCGATCCTATGTACAATGGAAGAAACAATCCTCAACACCATGCCATGCACACAATACTTTTTTATGTTTGAGCCACTTGTTATAGCCACTGAACTTCTAATTTTGAGTCATGCTACTTCTGCAAATGGAGGTCCAAGGGGTTTTACTCCATTTCCATAATTAAGGTTGACTCTATTTTGAGGGGGGCTGGGATTTAGCTCAGTGGGTAGAGTGCTGCGCTGCAGTCTCTGAGGCCCCAAGTTCAATTCCCAGCACCGCAAAAATGGGAGAAGGACCTGGCAATCCACTCCCAAGGAAATCCCGAAGCACTCAGCCATTGAAAACCCTATGAGGGTCACTATGAGTCGGATACTGACTCGACAGCACCTAACAACAACAACTACTTGGAGGGCAACTCTTCCCTAGTCATTTCTCAAAAGCCTTGTGGCTTAAGAGGCTCATTTTCTGGCACCATATTTGTCAGTGGGCTTGGATTTAGCTCAGTTGGTAGAGCGCTGCTCTGCAGTCTCTGAGGTCCTGTGTTTGATTTTGAGGACCACAAAAATGGGAGAAGGGTATGGCAATCCACTCCTGAGACAATCCCAAAACAGTCAGCCATTGAAAACCCTATGAGGGTCGCTATGAGTCAGACACAACTCCATGGCACCTAACAAAAACAACAACAACATATTTGTCAGTGTTTCTTTGCTACTCATAGGGTTTTCAATGGCTAATTTTCTGGGGAGTGGATTACCCAGTGCTTCTCCCTAGTCTGTCTTACTCTAGAAATTCAGCTAAAACCTGTCTACCATGGGTGGCCCTACTGGTACCTGAGATTCTGGTGGCATAGCTTTCATTATCACAGCAACAGGCAAGCCCCCACAGCACAAGCTGACAGATATATGGGACACGTATAGGTTAGTAACCAGTTGAGTGTGCAAATAAGTCAATTAGCAAACAAAAATCTCTCTTCAAAAATACCTGCAAACCAAAGAAATGCCTTCTCTCTGATTAGAAAATGGGCACTTCTTTCAAAAAAGTGATCATAATGGCAAATTCATAACAAGAGACATTTTGTTCTTATAGTTGTAGTAAAGAGAAAATACAGGTGTATGCAGCATTCTGAGGATTGATGAGGCAGTATAGTGAAGTAAAATGATTGTAAAAATAATCTCACTGAAAAAGGTAAAATTAAAGTTTAATTTTTTGTTTCATTTTGTTGGTTTTGTTTTGTTTTGTTGAAACAGGGTTTGCTTATGAATCCCAAGCCAGCTTCAGTCTCACTATGTAGGCCATTGTTGTTGTTGTTAGGTGCCATCCAGTCGAGTACGACTCATAGCGACCCTCAGAGGGTTTTCAATGGCTGACTGTTTCGGGATTGTCTCAGAACGTGTTGCCATGTCCTTCTCCCATTTTGCGGTGCTGGGAATCGTACTTGGGACCTCAGAGACTGCAGAGCAGCGCTCTACCAGCTGAGCTAAATCCCAGCCCATGTAGGCCATGCTATCCTCAAATTCCTGATTCTTGTTCCTTAGCCTCCAGAGTGTGGGAATTGGAGGCATGTACCACCATCCCCAGTTTGTTTTGTTTTTAATATTTGTTGGAATATTGCTGAATGTGCTAGAGGCTATCAACAGACTTGGAGTTCCAATGGTGAGTTAATATAAAGTGTTCATCTAATGTCATTTGATTCACCCTGATAGAGAGTTTCTCTGACCAATTAATTATTAAGAACCCCCTTGTATTACTATATCAGAGAGAATTGTACACTGGCGTACCAAAATCTAGTAATTATGGCAGAAAAAAACAAATGTAGACATACACACCGAACCCTGGTAAATTTTATTCAACATCAGATGAAACCCTTTTACAATCTTACATCTGTGAAAATGTCAGAACTGGTATTATTCCATTAGCAAACTTTCCAAGAGTTAGTAAATTCTTCTTTCCTAAAACAGGTAAGAAATATCCTGATTAGTTGCAGCAATGTTTGATGACAACTCAAGATTACTGAATGTAAATGTATTCTAAGAAAACGTGTATAATTTTAAAACATCCTTTTCTATACTGTGCATTTTATTTCATATTCAAGTGTCATGAGAATGTAAAGCAATTGTTCTATTTAACACATTTAACAGAAAGCTATAGAGAAACAGTAAATGATTTCAAAAACTTTCTATTTGATAAGGAAGTACATGTTTATGGATATCCTAGATATTCAGCTTTAAGGATGTAAACAGCATGCATCCATTAATATAGGTTAGGAATAATCATGATAATAAGGACATTTTCTAAAAAGATGACTATATTGCAAAGAGTGAGAACTTCCTCTTCACTGAAATTTTAGGATTTTTGTTAAGTTAGTGGCAAAAAACTCACTATAGGTTGAGCCTCTAGGTGTCAACTCCAAAAGGTATGTGAATTTTTAAGCCCATTAGGAAGGAAAATAACAATCTTTCAGACAGAATCCCTTTAAATATCAACATGAGAAGTGTCATGAAATGGTATAGTAGGTTTCACATAAGCAGAGGAGAGAAAGGAGGTGACCTCAGTGAGAACAGTGTACATTAATGCTCACAATGTGATTGCCATAAATTAGCTAAGAAGTGATCTGAAGTTTTTTAACTCATGGAATGATATGCAATATACTTTCTTTCCTTTAACCAATAAAGGAAATGCAGCTTATATTTTTGCTTTATACTAAGTGGTATATCTTTCTGGTATTTTGTAAGTGTTCATGATTCCCCATTATTTCCTGCTATTGCTATAGCTCTGACATAGATGGAAAAATGGAACTGAAGGGAAATCAGCTCTTTAGTGGCCCATTATCACCACAACAAGGCTGCTATTCCAAAAATCTGTTTCTCTGTCATTGAAGACTAGAAAGTAGCAGGCTGGGAAGGTGATCAGATCACCACCAGGCATGGAAGGAGTTATCTGTAATGGTAGTGAAGCAGAGAAAAAGACACCAGGGACTCAAATGCAGTGCTCTTATATCAGAGGACTCTGGAACTGAAAATAGAAGGCTGTGTAAAACTTTGGAAAAGAATCATCTTCAGAGAGTCAGGGAACTATTGATGAAAGCAGCCTGTTGATAGGTGAACAAAGGAAGACTTTGTGTGAACACTGGCTAATTAAGTCTTGCAATTACTCCAAAAGCTTTCTTTTGTGTGGAGGAGTGAGACATATATAAGAGTGATGTACAAGTTCAAATTGAAAATACTTATTCATATTCTTTGGGGGAAGGGCCATTTGCTTATGAAACAAAGCCAGTGCCACAGATTTCCCGCGTTCAGCAGGCGGGGGGAGAGTGGAAAGGGACAGCCTTCTCAAGGAGGTGAAATTGTTGGCCATGAAAAGTGCCTTTGACTCACTGTTTCAATGGATTTAACCTTTATTAAATATAGAACCCCTATGAAAATAGCCATAAGCTGAGAGAATTGCTTCCAATACACACTCCTTTTCTTAGTAGTCATAGAAAAAACAAAGCTTGATAAGCTCTTGAAGCTGGAGTATTCTTCTCCCATATGGGAGTTATTATTTCCAGTTCAGTGTGTCTCAAAGTAGGGGTCAGGTCTCCCAGAGGCCATAGGGGTCTGGGAGGGTTAACACAGAACAGAACTACAGAATGCTGGAGTGATCAGTGTTGACGATGGTAGTGAACTCTGAGCTATATAAGATGAAAAGGCCTCTACTTACCAGCCCTGTCTTTGAAATCTTAGTAAATCCTCAAATGCTTCCATCTCCAAGAGGGGGCTCCAAACTGCTACTTGATGGCTACAAAGAAGAACTTATAAATGTCAGGGCAATGCTTGTCTTTCTAGGTGGGAGGCATATAGCTAGCTTGAGAACCTGAAACAAGTAGGGCAAAAAGGAAAGACATTGACTTAGAGCAGTTTCAAATTTGTGAAGGATGTTGGCAAACCTCTAGAGAGACATAAACCAAAGCCCCAAGTGCTACAAGTATTCTGGCCCCAGAAAACGTGAACTCCAATTCCTTTCTTGGTAAATCCTTCCCATTTTTTCCCCTATCACTTCCTCTTTTCTTTAATCCTTTTTGCTATCTTCTGTACTTTGCCTGTGGAAAAAGAAAGTAACAGAGATATTATTCTAAACTGCCTAATGACTGTTTTCTTAGCCGTTTCTCATACTCTGATAAGCAGTGACAAACAAGTAAACTGAGTAAAGATGTTGATGATCATCAAGATCAGCCATTTCATCATGCACAACATTTATTCATAGGACCGCAAATATGTCCCATTGTTTTTCCAGCCTAATGACACAGTAATCACTCCCAAGTCTGAGGCAGTATTTCTCTTCTCCTTAACTGAACAAGTACCAGCTTATACACTCTCATCGCTGATAAGAAGTGACACCCTCTTGTCAGCTAGGCAATTTGTTGGTAGAAAATGCCACAAACACTTTAGTTTCCATCTTTCAAAATTTCTCATGCAAATGAGATACAGTCATTAGCACTGATGACCTGCTTTGACCAATTGTCAATCCCATGGGTATTAGTCTCAAAAACTACAGCCTTTATTTCATGCAAAACATAGGTATATGAAGTATTCCAGGAGCAAATAGGTAGTCTTACAAGGGCATTCATATAAAAGTTAGCCTTCTGATAGAATACAGTAATATTCATGGAAGGAACATGCAATCACTAATGAAAAGTAACATTTTACAAAATATTGTACAGGAAATGCCTGTGTCAATGATATCATGAGGATTGGTACAAATTTAGATTCTGAAGCCACACTCAGGCCTACTCAGGAATAACTGTATATAAGGCCTCTGAACCAATATTTTATGGAAGTATCTTGCAAAATTCCGTCACACTAAAATTTGAGGATAACTGGTTTAAAGAAAGGAAGCATACATTTAATAATGTTGATGCCATTTTCCCATCACTGAATTCAGTAAACATTATTATATCTCATTTGTTCCGGATGACACTATTTTTGTGAACATATGAACAAGGTATGGCGCCTGCCTACAAGAGGCTTAAAATTTATCAACCTAACAAACATGCCCGCAGCCGTGCCACTCTGGCAACCAGTCCCATCAGATCTTAGAAGCAATGCAGGGTCGGCTTAGCTAGTTCTGGAATGGGGAACCATCTGGGAACACCAGATACTGTAGGCTTGGGAGAAGGACCTGGAAGCACACTCCCAAAAAACAATCAGCCATTGAAAACTTTATAAATAGCAGAGAAGCACTGACAATGATACCAAGCATGGCACAGTGTCGAGGAGTGTTTCATTCTGTTGTACATAGGCTTGGTATGAGTTGGACCTGACTCAGTGGCACCTAACAACTAGAGACACGTTCAATCTTGGGATATATAGTGGAATTTACAAAGAAACCCAGTGGGAAGCATACTTGGCATGTGTTAAGAAAATGCCATTAATATGAATGTGTAGGTGGCTGCAGTATGATGCACTCTTAAGGTCATAGATCTTTTATATATAGTTGTTACTGCAGGACACAATTTAAAAGATATAACCATAAACCCAAAATCAACTAATAAAGTACTTACTCTCTGGCTGTCTTGGAAATGTATGCATTTAGAAATTTTTATTTTGCAGATATTCTGGAATCCAAAAATGTCTGCTTCTTTATTAAGGCACAGTGTGATTTATTGTGATCTTTTATTCTTGAATTAAATTAAAAACTATTTTAAAGACTATTGAAGTTCCCCATCAAAAAATGAAAGTATCAGTAGATAAGAAATTTGTTAATAAAAAATAGAATTGTTGTTGTTGTTGTTAGGTGCTGTCGAGTCAGTATCCGACTCATAGCGACCCTCATAGGGTTTTCAATGGCTGACTGTTTCAGGATTGCCTTGGGAGTGGATTGCCAGGCCCTTCTCCCATTTTTGCGGTGCTGGGAATTGAACTCAGGACCTCAGAGACTGCAGCGCAGTGCTCTACCAACTGAGCTAAATCCCAGCCCCCAAAAATAGAATAAGTATCCCCAAGTATTCATAAAAGTTAAACCTACTTGAAACCCAAAGTTTCTCATATAGTTTGAGAGAGTTTATTTTGTAAGCAGATAGTACAAGGACGTCTTTACATATTTGTACTCTTTTTTTTGAGTAAGTAAAACTTTAATATCACTAGAGAAATATATGTATCATTCTCACTCTTCAGATCATCTAGGAGATGATAAATATTTAAAGAAATATATTTACTCTGACTAAAATTGTTACTTAATGCCTTTTTGAATTGTAAATATATAAGGCCTGATCATTTCCCACTGTGCTGGGTATTCCTCTTGGGCAAGATCTAACAACAAAAGAGCCATTTGCTTGTTGTGGAGAGAAAATGCTGAATCTGTAAGTGCTGACTCAGCTGGGCAGGAGGTGGCAAGATTAATGGACACTAACCGATAGGGAAAAGCAGTATGTAAGTGTTAAGGGCCTTGGTGGGAGAAACATTTCCCCAGTGAAAGAGAGAACACACACTTCGCCCTTCCACTCACCCCACGGCCAGACATCCTGTTGTATATGTCTGAATCCCATGTGGCAGTACTATTGGAAATTTATAACTCTATTCAGTAATGATTCAATCAAGCACCAACTCATCACACATCTTATCATAAACTTTAACTGCTGTGATACTTTTAAAAGAGGTTAATTTTATCTTCATCAGTAACATAGGCATTCTGCATAAAATATACAGTAACATATACAGTAACAAAAACTATCAAACTACCCATGAAAATAAGTTTACTTAAGTGCATGTCCTTACATACAGCTTATATGCTACAAGATACTGAGGAAAATAATGTATAGGGATAATGTAAAAGGATAAGAATAGATTAAAAGAGAATTAATGGTATAGTCATAGAGTCACTATGAGTCAGACACCTATTCAGTGGCACCTAACAACAACAATAAATGGCATACTACCTCGATTTTTTTTATTATTCTTTAAGATGCACTTAAAATTTGCATAGTATGAAAGAATCGGGGGGTAATATCCTGTGCCAGGTAAAAGATGTTCCATATTTTAATACCCATGTTCAATTCTATTTAGAGCCAGAAAAAAAATCCACATTTTGCATTATGTTTATTGTTTATCCAGGATACTTGACACTAACATTTCCCATTAAGGGACTCCCTGAGGGTGACAATAATAGAGCTGCACTAAATAATTTAGATCATGATTTGCTAACTGGTAATTTTGTTAGTATGGATGGTTCAATTTCATGGCTTGCCTTAATTCAGTTGATGTGTTAAAAATATTACGGTTTTGCAGATACAAAATACAACTTGTTTATTATGTACATATTTATGGAATGTCTACTAACTAGTCACTGTAGAAAGTGATAAATGAATGGCTAATCAAGTGCAGAGTAGTGCTAATGACAAAACGAGAAAAAGAAAGGTTTATACATACAATTCAAAGTCAAGTTGGGTGTATTCATGAAAAATTGCATCATTCCCTGTTTTTCCAGAAAACAAGTACAGATTATGCTTTTGTTTCTTTTACCTGCCTCCACTTTTGCCTTTGTTCTTCTCATTTTGAATACAATATTATTATAATATTATAATAAGAGAACCCAAAAAGGAATAAAACAGGATGCCTGGAAATTTTGTTTCATCTCTCACAATGATTAACCTTGTGACCTTAAATAATTTAGTTGAATTTCCCTGAGCCTCAGTTTCCTAGGATAATTTATAGAGGTTTTTCTCAAGATATAAGTTGAAGTTTTACTTAGAAGAAAGTACATTATAAATTATATAAGGACAAAATAGATGTAGCATATCTGTATTTGTGGGCTTTCAGGTGAACTTTGTTGATGTTACATCCAAGAGAAAATATTTGAGTTAAAACAATTTAAATACAGCAACCATAACCATATGTAGATGTGATGATTTCTATATATTTTACTTTTAATCTCTTGTTTTTTTGGGTCTGCTCTTCTAAGAGATAAATTTTAGCTGTAAAGGAAAATAACAAGTAAATGTGTCTTTTCAGCTGAAAAAGTTATACTCAAAACACATACATATGTATAATAACTTGTAATACCTACAGGACCTCATGTTTTACAAGCATGCTATAAAATGTCTCTTTTATGTTGTCTCAAGGGAAAAAGTCAAGAATGCAGTGGTAGAGGTCCTGTGGTGAAATTTAGTGGAGTTATGGCTAATGATGATACGAATAATTTGTCTTTAGAACAACAGTGACAACATGGAGATTTCCCCCATTTTCATTAAATAATTTTATTGCTAATCTTTCTTTTTAATACAGGTGTATATTTTGCCTCCTCCTACTACCTGAATTAATTTGCACAGAGTGTTAGATGAAATGCCCTAAGGGTATCTTTTCGATCTTTTCTTGCTGAGAGCTTATCTCAGCAAAAACATGAGAAGAAAAATAAATTCATTACACCTGGGGAGAAGTTCAAATATCCCTACTGTTTAGTAAATAACCAAATGAAGTAATAAATACTACTTTTGCTTTCCATAGTATCTTTAAACCAATGCAAATTTGCCCTTCTTCCAAAAAAAAATTAATCAATACTAGCTGTTTTGAATTTGTCTCCTGGTTAACACTTCAAACTTTAATCTCTAAACCATTATCTTCTTCCTGGCTCAGCAGGAAATCCTGCCTGTCATTAAATCAGTAACTCCTTCTGTTTATGACTAGCTAGAACTCCAAAAGCCAGACTTATTTGTGGAGTAAAACTTGACTAATTAGCATCAGTCCTCACATTGCCCTAAGTAGACAACATCCTTTCATAGTTTGTATTATTTGGGCATATGTGACGGATGACAACATAGAAAATAATTCTTTATTATTATTATATTTTCTTGCTATGACTCCTCTTTCCCAAGTTTTTCTTCCTTCCTTCCTTTTCTTTTCTTTCTCTTTTTTCACATTTCCTAAATTACTTTCTTCCTTCCTAAGGAGGGATCACAGGCAGTTCTATGCTTCAATATGTTAACATCCTTATATTGTCAAGTCCCATAATTACATCTCCTTTTTACACTTCCATCTGTTGTTGTAAATCTGCTTCAGAATCTATCATTAACTACCCAAAACAATAGAAACTGACTGTAAATTTTGCAAAATCCAAATACTGTAGTTGCGAGAAAAATAAAGTAGAAAAAGGGAATAAAAAATGGTAGAAGAAATGAACCAGTCCTATTAATTTGATTTAATAGTTATTTAAACAAAGTTACCTCAACTTTAAATCCACAAGGATGTTTCCTGGATTCTAATTTCTGAAAATGCCACCTTGTTATTGAGAGATTAATAGTAAAATACTTGGACTTTTATGATAACAAAAAGGTGATATATGTGTACTAATTTACCTCTTTTTGTGCAATTGAAATCAATATCAATTTCTTTTCAAACCTTAGGCCATTTGAATATTTTTAGCAGTTATATAATGTTAAGATAAATGTTCAAATATGTTTCAATATCTAGATTAATGAAATAATTTAAATAAGTTTATAAGTATATGTTCCTACTTTATTACCTACAACAATAACTATGAAAAAATAAAATTAATTGCTCTAAATAAGTGGCATTAATTGTCATGTGAAGTGTGTAAGATCCAGAATTCTTTCTTATGTAGCTCCTAACTATGTACTCTATATTAACTTTTGTCTGTTTTAGATTTTAACTCACTTATCTTGTTTGGTCCCATGTATCTTATGTCTCTTTGTATATACGTTGTTGTTGTTGTTAGGTGCCGTTGAGTCGTGTCCGACTCATAGCAGTGACCCTCATAGGGTTTTCAATGGCAGATTGTTTTGGGATTACGTTGGGAGTGGGTTGCCACATCCTTCTCCCATTTTTGTGTTGCTGGGAATTGAACTCGGGACCTCAGAGACTGCAGAGCAGCACTCTACCAACTGAGCTAACTCCCAGCCCCTTGCATATATAGTCTTAAAATTTTAATGACTTCACATCAATGTATATACAGATTAGAATCTAAAACATAAAATTGAGTCACAAGAAAATAGGTCAGTCTGTCACTAATTTGCTTTCTGACCTTGACTAACACTATTGTGCCATATATTATGATACGTTTGTTCCGGTCATCTATTTCCTTCTTTTCCATCCTTCCAGTGAAACTTCTGGCTGGAGAAGACAAAAATTGATAGTGTGTAATGACACACAAAAAAATAAATATATACATTTTCTCAAACAATGAGAAGTGAGAGTTTTTAAAATGCACAATATATCATTCCTAAGTTTATTTTAAAGTAATCACCCTTAAGTGAATTTAGATTAAAACCATTGGTATGGCATGAGAACAAAACTAATAGTAGATTATGTATTCATCAACAGTCAAGGGAAAAAATATAAAGAAAATCTTCATCTTCTTTCTATAACTTTCTCTATTGATGAAAAGCTTTATTCATGGCCTTTTTACCACTATTTTTTAAAGTACTTATGGACTTCTTGGAGGCAATAATCCAGTTACATATTTTTTGTTCAATCACCTTCGTAAAATACACTTCATTATTGAAGAAGAAAAGAAAAATAACAAAAAAGAGAAATGAGAAATAGAAAAGGAAGACAGAATGCCTTTACAAACTCACTCTGTAAATAATTCAATAAATTACCTTAAAACTATTCTAAATTAGGCCACAATGAAATGTATAAAGTTGACTATATTTCATATATAAATTTAATTTTTATATTTTTCTGGCAAATTTATCACTAGTTACTTCTCACATTTTATTTATTTTGCCATCATATCAGCCCAATATTGATTGAATAAAGGCATTGGGTCCACCATTTTAAATAATCAGTTTTAATTCTAAATTTTAGATCAACATTTTAAAATAGTTATTGGGTATGTTATATTTTTCTTAATTTATTTGAAGACAGGACAGCATACGAACAATTATCTACAATGTCTTCAGAAATAAAGGGAAAAAAAGAAAAATATAGGTCAAATGGGAAGCTTACCACAACACTACAAATTGGCAAATAGAGAAATAGAATACACATTGAGAACGAATCCAATGTTTGTTCATGAATCTTGTATTTAGCTTGATTTCGTCATAAGCTTAAATAAAAATTATTTCAGAACATGTTTTTATGCAGGTATAATTAAGGCCAACAAAATATTTACATGGAGTTTTCAGTCATGTAACTTAAGTGTTTGACAATGTGTTTCAATAAATATTAAAAAGTATATATTTGTGATAACGATGGATTGTTAGCTACACACCACCATAACTATTCATTGAATCTTTGTGTAAAAGCTTCTTTGAAAAAAACAAACAAATGATATTCCACATTTTGTAAGGACTGTAAGCCTCTAGCTAATTAAAAATAAAGCTGTAATCTAAGCTCTTTTTAAAAAATTGGACCTAGCAGTAATTCCCCCTTCAACTGTCACTTTATGTTTAAATTATATATAAAGCACATCACGATGTTTTGGATTTATGCACTAGATCAAAGCTGAGCTCTTTTGAAATAAAGCAGCTAATTTCAACATCAAATGTGTTTTTAGAATGGAGGTTAGACCTCCAGTTTTAAGCTATCAACTA
>VMDO01040424.1:0-11934 GCA_007922755.1 Pedetes capensis | reverse complement strand
TTCCTGAATTTCTGTGTTTCATTCTAAAGTCAGTTTTATCTAGAAGAAGGTTTTGGTTTCCTAAAATTATCTCTTGTCTCTCTCTTTTTATTGACTTTTGCTAATGATTTTTTCAGTTTTTGTTTATAAACATTATTTTGCTTTCATTTTTAGTGGGTATTTCTATTCAGAGTAGAATTCTAGTTTGAATTATTTTCCCTGTTTAATGACTAATGATGTAACTTGTCTGTTACCACCATCTTCAATGTTGAAATTTCAACTATCAGTATTAAGGCTCTGCTGTAGATGAGTTTATTGTAGTTTAATGGCTCTTTCTTATGTTAAGATAGTTTTTCTGTTCTACTTCCTGCAGCTTGACTATGACACACTTAGACATTATCTTTAAAAAAAACTATCATTATAAAGATTTTTTTTTTAAGTTTTGTTGTTGTTGTTGTTGTTACCTTGGGGAAACTTTTAGATATTCAAGTACTTATTCTACCTAAGTTTCTCACTTCTCTCCTAATACAACTCCTAATACAAAGCCTGCCTGATGTAACGTCAATCTATTTTTCTCTTTTTTGTATTGAATTATTATTTTCTACCAATGTGTTTTCACCTGGGTATTGTATGTTGACATGTTGTTGTTAGGTGCCTTCAAGGATTGCCCTACTCAGAGAGAACCTCATAGGGTTATCAATGGCTGATTGTTTGGGGATAGTTTCAAGAGTTGGTTGCAAGTCCTTTTTCTGTTTTTTCATTGCCAGGGATCGAACCTAGGGCCTCAGAGAGTGCAAAGCATACCTCTGTCAACTGAGCCAATCCACATTTCCGTGTGTTTATGCTCAAAGTAACTTCATCTATTAAATTAACTAAGGTCACCTTTCAGCATTGAAATAGGTTATAATTTCACTTGACCTATTAAACTCATTATTGGTATGTAATAAAATTCTCCACCTTTTTTCCTTTGTTTAAATATAATGGTCATACTTATTTAAAAAGAACTTTAATAATTCCAATATAAACATCATATGTGAGTCTTTTTATTAGGTGTTTTCCTTCTGGGACTTGGCCATTTTTCATTTTTAAGAATGTCTTGGAGAACTGAGTCTGGTGGTGCATGCCTGTAAGTCCAGCAACTTGACAGGCAGAGGCAGGAGTATCACTGAGTTTGAGGACAGAGCAGCCTGTGAAGCTTAGGGAGGAACTGTCTCAAGATAAAATATAAAAAAGGGGCTGGAGATACAGCACTTGCAAACTGAATGGCGGGGAGGAAGGGAGGAAGGAAGGTAGGAAGGAAGGAGGGAAGGAAAAGAAAGAAGGAAAAAAGAAAGAGAAGAAAGAAGAAGGAAAGAAAGAAAGAAAGAAAGAGAGAAAAAGAGAAGGAAGGAGAGAGAGAGAGGGAGGGAGGAAGGGAGGAAGGAAGGAAGGAAGGAAGGAAAAGAAAGAAAGGGAGAAAGAAAGAAGAAAGACAAAGTTTTGGAGCTATGGACAAACACTGATTATAAGCAACTGTTGTTAGGTGTCATCAAGTCATGTCCAACTCATATCCACCCTTATAGGGCTCTCAATGGCTGATTGTTTTATCGGGATTGTCTCAGGAGTGGATTGCCATGTGCTTCTCACATTTTTGCAGTGCTAGAAAGCAAACTCAGGACCTCAGAGACTGCAAGAGTGGGGCTCTACCAACTGAGCTAAATCCCAGCCCATAAGCAACTTTAGAGGTCCATAATTATGTTGTCTTCTCCCAAAGAGGCTTGAATGTTTTCCAGTGAACAGCATACAAACTGCATAAATTGTTTGGATTTTGCTACTACTGGTTTTCTTCATTTCTATATTACCCGTTAGAAGTAGCTCTTCTCTCAAATGAAGTCGCAGATGTGTCCCTATTTCTGACTCCCCAGTACCACATGTTGTTGTTGTTAGGGCCTCAAGCTGAGTCTGACTCATAGCATCCCTATGTACAGCAGATCAAAACACTTCCCAATTCTGTGCCAGGCACATGATCTTTTTTATTTTTAAGCCCATTGTTGGAGACACTGTGTCAATCCATCTGGTGGGGGGTATTCCTTTCTTTCCCTGACCTGCCACTCTCAAAAATGATGTTTTCTCCAGGGATTGGTCTATCCTGATTACATGTCTGAAATATTTAAGATGCAGTCTAGACATTCTTGCTTCCAAGGAGCACTCTGGTTGCACTTCTAGGACAGATCTGTTGGTTCTTCTGGCAGTATGGCATATTCAATAGATGTCTCCAGCACAATAATTCAAAACCATTAATTTTTTCCTGTCTCCCTTGTTCAATGTCCAACTTTCACAACCATATGATGCAACAGAAAATACCATGGCATGAGTCGAGTTCACCTCTGTCTTCAATGTGACATCTTTACTTTTCAATATTCTAAAGAGAATTTTTGCGACAGCTTTTCCCAGACCAATGCATCTTTTGATTTCTTGACTGCTGCTTCCACAAGTGTTGATTATAGAGCCAAGCAAAGCAAAATCTTGGACAACCTCAATCTTTTCTTCACATAGCTGCAGAAATGTCTACTTACCTATTTTGTATTCCAGCTTGATTTTTCTCTTACTTTCTTCATGTGTGCCAGTGTTGTTGCTGTTGTTAGGTGCCTGTCAAGTTGGTATCTGACTCATAGAAACCCTACATACAACAAGAGAAACACTATTGTCAGTGCTTCTCTGTTGTTCATAGGGTTTTCAATGCCTGACTGAGTTTTGGGAGTGGGTTGCCAGGTCCTTCTCCCAAGCCTACAGCACCTGGTGTTCCTAGGCGGTCTCCTCTCGAAGTACTAACCAGGCCAGACCCTAGTTAGTTTCCAAGATCTGATGCAATAGGATGCGACAAGGCTACCTCTGGAGGCTGTGCCAGCATAGTACATATCTTTACAAGTATAGGAAAAACACGTCTACATTTTTTTTTTTTGCCTCATTTCTGTGAGATTTCCTAATTTCTGGGCTTTTGTTCTCAGATTTCAGCTGTTAAACCAACTCTTGAATTCCAATGTACATTTTCACAAGCTGTTTAATTTCTGCACGGAATCTTCCTCACAGCACTATATATTAAAAGAGTTCTCAGACTGAATGTAAAACTCACCTTTTAATGTTTCCTTTCTCCTTAGGGTCATATCTAATCCAGGCCTTCCCATATTGACCTGTAATAATTTGAAACTATCATGTGATATGTTTTGTGTACCTTTTAAAGTTGGAGTCAAAGTGAGAGTCATTTATGTCACTCCATTATATTAAAATTGAAAAGACATCACACATAAATTTAAATTAAGAGAAAATTAGATGTATAATCTAACAGTTTATAATCTTTATGGCTACCTTGAAGGAATAAACTTGTAGATAAAATTGCAGTTCTCAAATTTAGAGTAAAACAGACAGTAGGTCATATTATTAATTTTTATTCATATTTCATAAAGATAAAATGCATTTATCTCAGATCATGAGATTAGTATATGAAACAAAAAAATTAAATTCTTGTTGTGCATTCATTATATTAAATAAGGCACATACATGTGTAGAGCATATTCTTCAGACAAGGTAATATCTATAAATAACAGTATTTCATTCTTCCATTTTTTTTTTTTTTTTTTTTTTCAGTACTCAGGGTTGAACCTAGGGCCTTGAGTTTGCATGCTTTGCAAGGGCTGGGTCACTGAGCCGCACCTCCAGCCCTCCAGCCCTTTTTTTTTTTTTTTTTTTTTTTTTTACTTTCTTGAGATAGGGTGTCGCTAAGTTATGCAGAGTACCTCTTGTTTCTCGAATTTGCAATCCTCCTGCCTCTGCCTCCAGGGCTGGGATTACAGATGTGCACCACCGTGCCTGGTTTTTCATTCTTCCAATTTTGAAGTGGGAAGTTTTAAAATAATTTGAGGATATTTCACTAGACATTTACATGTTATTATATGCACATTATTCTGATTTGTTTTTAGACTGAGCATAGTCTATTGCAAAGTTATTAATACCATGCTTAACATATATGCATAAACATATATAAAATATATATACAAAATAATATATTTATATATTTCAAATAATTTTATTTTTAATAATCCTTACAAATCAATTTCTAATACTTCACAGAATGCTAGAAAATGTTCAGCCAATTTTCAGTTAAAACTTATAAGCTTACATGCTTCCAGTAGTCATGAGTCACTTTTACAATAAAAATGAGAAATATTTTTTCAAAGTGAACCACCACACTAAAACTTTGTAGAACATAATTTATTTAAAGGGCAATCAGATTTTCTGTAGAGTGTATTGACACAAAGTAACAGAATTTGTTAAAACCTTTTAAAGGTATTTCAGAAAACTGAACTATCAGAGATACGACTATTGTCCTGTTATGTATGGTATACAAATACCCACACTATTTACATGAACTATTTTGTTATTGTTGTTAGGTGCTGTGAAGTCAGGTCCTACACACAGTGACCTTATGTACAACAGATGAACCACTACCAGACATTGTGCTGTGCCCAGCACTATTGTCAGTGATTCTCTGCCATTCATTGAATTTTGGAGGGAGCTGCCAGGTCCTTCTCCCAAGCCTACAGCATCTAGTATTCCTAGGCAGTCTTGATCAAGTACTAACCAGTCCTGGCCCTGCTTATCTTCCAAGGTCTGATGAAATTGGGTGCCAGGGATCTATGGCTGCAGGCACATATACTATATCTGTGTATTTAAAAAGCATTGCAGGTAGAGCTTAACAGAATGCTTCATGATCAGGATTCAATACAGGTCTCTTTGGTGCAGAAAAATCGCAGATTACTTGTGTGGATGTAATTTTTTCTTGTTCTTATTTGAAAGTAACATTTCCAGTATAAACTATATCTACTTAAAACAATTTAAAATAGAAATGCTAAAGCTATCCAATTAATTTTATCAATAAAGACCAACTAGTAAGTCAGACTTCATTGTATCCAGTCACTTACATGTCAACCAATTTTCCCTAGGAAGTATCTATCTATCTATCTATCTATCTATCTATCATCTATCTCTATCATCTATGTATATTTGTTGTTAAGTGCCTTTGAGTCAGCTTTCATTTTCACAAGTAAATAACTTTCATGTAAGATATATATTAAATAATCTGAAAAAATTAAGTAATTATATTGATCATGGCTTTGGTTACCTAGAACATTGGCTTAATTTAGGAAAGACTTTCCCTCACTTGCTAAAGATACTAAAGCAATGAGACAAGGTCATTTAAAAAGCAATTAGAGTCAATGCTATCCTGGGGAAAAAGTGTATTAAAAGGGACAAGATTCAATGAGCCAAATGCCCTTTTATTAGGCCCACTAATTTTTGCTTTCTTAAATGTATTTCAGCTAATCATTACTATTTTATGATGTAATCTAAGAAGTCATGTGGAAATATTACATATGGTATATAGAATTATGGCACATTCTGAATTAAAAGCATGAAATAGTGAGATCTGCATATCTCTAGTACTATAATTCTAGAACCATTTAAAGAAGTTAAAAGAAAATGTGATAATGAGGTAAAATACAACTTAGGAATATATCACACATATTGAAACTATAAAAAAAGTCTTTTTAATGTACTACAAATATTTGTCAACAAAAGTTTAACAAGCCTGCAACCATACCACTGTGGCATCCGATCGTATCAGATCTCGTAAACTAAGTAGGGTCAGGCCTGGTTAGTACTTGGATAGGAGATTGCCTGGTAACACCAGGTGATGTAGGCGTGGGAAAAGGACCCAGCAACCCACTCCCCAAAACAAATCAGCTATTGAAAATGCTATGAATAGCAGAGAAACTGCAACAATAGTGTTTCACCTGTTGTACACGGGGTCTCTATGAGTGGGACACCGACTTAAGGGCACCTAACAACAACAATGTTTAACAAAGCACACCAGCTCACCTCATGTTTCAAGAAGTCTGAGCTTCACATACGGTAACACTGAACAAAGCTAAATTTTTTATTGTAATTATGTTTTTCTATAATATATTTTTCAATCCAGGGGCTAGGTTTCTTATCATTTTGAATCATCTGCATTTGTGGTATTTGTACTTCACTTTTCCAATTCTCAAGAGAAGCTCAAGTGCTAGTTGATCACATCTAAATTTTATAGTGTTTTTATAGTAAAACGGGCATGCACACATTCATATTGCTTTAGCTGTTTTAAAATGCACAGTTCATTGGCAATGCATAGTGGCAATGCACTATTGTACAACCACCATTTCTAGGATTTCCAGGACTTGTTTCATCTTTTTAATGTGAAAATGTACCTGTTAAACACTAGCAGTTCATCTTTCCCCCCTTAGGCCCTTATAACCACTATTCAATTTACTATTTGTAAATTTAACTATTCTAGGTACTTTTTATAAATAGAATTATACATTATTCCTCTATTGCTATTTAGTTACTCCACTTAACATACTGTTTCATGTGCTGTAGCATTTATCAGAATGTAATTCATTTTTAATGTTGGTAAGTACACTGTATCAACTTACTTTATTCTGTAGAATGTATACTGTTTTATTTATCCATTCATTTGTTTCTAGACAATTGAGGTGATCTTAACTTTTGGATATCTTTGAATAATGCATCTGTGAAGAGAGATGGATAATTATTTCACTGAGACTTTTCTTTAAATGCTTTTGAATACATGCCCACTAATACTGCACAAGGGTCCTCATCTCTCCACATACTGATCAACACTGCTTTTTTTTCTTTTTTTTTTCTTTTTCTTTTCTCCTCCTCCTCACTTTTTTTGCCTGTTTTTTTTTTGTTTTTTTTTTTTTTTTTTTTTTTTTTTTTTTTTTTTTTTTTTTTTTTTTTTTTTTTTTTTTTTTTTTTTTTTTTTTTTTTTTTTTTTTTTTTTTTTTTTTTTTTTTTTTTTTTTTTTTTGCCATCATCCTGTTTTGCCTCTTGATTCTTTCATTTCTTTTTGGTAGTGTCTTATTTGTATATATTTATTAGGAGAAATGCCTATTCAAGTCTTTTGCCCATTTTTAATTGTATGAATTTCATTTTTTGCTGTTTTTGACTTATAAAAGACTTTCCATTTATTTATGTCATTGCCAATGTATAAGTCTATCTCCTTTTTAGGTTCATTCATACATATTTTATTGGAATTATTTTCTTAATTTGCTTTCCAGTAGAATATAATTGCTTTCGAGTTTGCATGTTGATCTTGTATTCCGCTGAATTTTTTATTAGTTCTAATAGTTTGTGGGCTACCAGGTCCTTCTCCCTAGTTTGTCTTAGTCTGGAAGCTCAGCTGAAACCTGGCACCATGGGTGGCCCTACTGGTATCTGAATTATCAGTACCATAGCTTTCAGCAACATGCAAGCTCCCACAGCATGACAAGGTGAAAGGATTTTGCTATGACATTTCCATATTAACATATAATATACTTTGAGCATGTTCACCCCCTCTATTACTCTTTATTATACCTCTCTCCATCCCCTCTTTCCTGTTACCTATCAACATTTCTAGTGATGCCCCTTTTAGTTTCAAGTCATCTTTTCCCCCTCCTAGTTCCACATTCAAGTGAAAAGGTGCAACATTTTTCTTTCTGAGACTTGTTTATTTCACTTAACATGATGATTTCCAGTTGCATCCATTTTACTGAAAACAACATAATTTCATTCTTCTTCCTGGCAAAGTAAAACTCCATTGTGTACATATAAACATTTTCTCTATCCATTCATCTGCTGATGGGCACCTATACTGGTTCCATAATCTGCCTATTGTGAATGCTGTTGTTGTTAGGTACCGTCAAGTCAGTATCTGACTCATAGTGACCCTCATAGGGTTTTCAATGGCTGACTCTTTCGGGATTACCTTGAAAGTGGATTGCCAGGCCCTTCTCCCATTTTTGCGGTGCTAGGAATTGAACTCAGGTCCTCAGAGACTGCAGCACAGTGCTCTACCAACTGAGCTAAATCCCAGCCCCTACTGTGAATAGTGCTGCAATAAACATTGGTATGCAGATATCTCTGTAAGAAACTAACTTTAATTTTTCTGCATGTCTACCCAGAAGTGGTATGCCTGGATCTTATCAAAGTTTTATATTTTGTCTTTTGAGAAACCACCATACTAATTTATGCAGTGGCTAGGCTAATTACATTTCTGATAGCAATGAATAAGAGTGACTTTTCCTTATCAGTAGAGTAAGATGAAATTTCAATGTAGTTTTAATTTACGTTTCTCTGATGGTTAAGGATATTGAACATTTTAAATGTATTTATCTGTCATTTGTTCTTCATTTGAAGAGATTGTTCATCTTCATTGTCCATTTATTGATTAGATTATTTGCTCTCTTTTTCTGAATTCTTTATATATTCTCAACATTAATTCCCTGTTTGTTGAATACAGGTGAAGATTCCCCTCTCCCCATAGGTTGTCTCCATTCTGTTGATTATTTCTTTTCTGTGCAGAACCTTTTTAAGTTGGTGTAGTCCCATTTGTCAATTCTTGCTCTTATTTCCTGAGCTATTGGAGTCCTATAGAGAAGTTATTGCCTATGAATAGATCTTGAAATGTTCCCTCTGTTTTCCTCTAGTAGTTTCAAAGTTTCAGGCCTCACCATGCAGCTCAGGGTGTCAGGAACTCCTTATATAGCCTAGGATGAACTTGAATTTATGATCCCCTGGTCTCTGGCTCCTGAGATCTGGGATTACAGCCATATGCCACCACACCCAGCAACAACACTATCTTTTAAAAAATGTTAGCGAGTCAAGGTGGTGTATGCCAAAATCCCAGCAACTTGGGAGACAGAGGCAGAAGGATTGCAAGTTTGAGACCAGAGGCCGTCTCTCTAATTTAGCCAGACCCTGTCTCGAAAAGTAAAGAAATGGGCTGAGGGTGCAGCTCCGAGGTAAAGCACTTGCAAAGCATGCAAGCGTGAGGACCTGGGTTCAACACCCAGTACCACAAAAAATAAATAAATAAGTAAATAAATAAATAAATTTTAAAAATGTTAATGAGAAATTTGCAATGACACTGGGATGTAGCTATTAGGAAGAAGGTTATACAACCAAAGAAGGACCATGTCCTGAAATTCCAGAGGAGGGCTTCAATTGTAGATATCATCTACATAAACTCTCATATATCTGCCTAAATAGGTAAAGTAATATTTATTAAAATCTTTAAAAATTAACAACTCGTAAGAATGGATAAATTGTGGCATAGTACCATGATATATTGTAATGAGTAAATTGGAATTAACATGTATTATATATTTTATAATTATGATTTTGAGTAAAATATAGAAACTATTTAATATACATATAATCTAAATTACAAAAATATTGAAATATATTTATAAGTATATAAAGAATTTAATAAAGATATGTAAAGGAATCATGACTCTGAGAAGATGAGCTGAAAATTTGTTTATGGCCAAGTGATTCACTTGGAACATTGCCTGAGCCTTCAATATTTTCTTCATAAAATGAAATTTGAAGCAAATACAACAAAATGTAAGGATTCACAATACATATGTGTATATAGTTATATTGTTTTATTTTCTTTTTGTGCTAGAAATACTTCAAATCAGAAAGTCATAGGAAGAGAAATTTCCAAGAATAATTGTATGATACAATCACGTTTTGTTTGTTCATTTTGAGTTTTGAATTTGAACTTTCCCAAACATTATATAAAGGATCCCAGGATGATAAGAACTAAAAGATACTCACTGGATTGAGGAAATCATTCCCAAGTATAGCAGAGATTTATCTATTGTTGCATCATAATCAATCTGATTTAGTAAGTTAAAACCAATGACAGTTATTATCTTGCAATTTCTTTGGGCCAGGAATCTAGGTGTGGTTTAGCTGAGTGCCTTTTGCTTCAGGCTTGCCAGATTCTCATATAGTTGTCAGCAGGGACTGAGGTCTTATCCAAACTTTTGCTTTGGTGGAATTGGGGATGGTTTTTGCTTCCATCTAATGGCACAGTTTTTGGCAGGCATCAGTGCCATAGTACATGGACCACTTCTCAAAGCCAAAGCAAAATATGGCAGCTAGCTTGCCCAGAGTGGAAAATTCAAGACAGAGTGAAATAAGGTGGCCAGGACACAAGCTACCATCGCCTTATCACATAATCTTGTAAATGACATCTATTATTGCTGTACTCTATTGACTAGAAATGAATCACTTTACCTATTCAACTTTTCAGATGAAAGGATTACTCAAGGGTATGAATATTTGGGGACAGGGGACAGATAATTACGGGCCTACCTTGCAAATGTCAAGTAAAAGTATATCCATAATTTAAAATGTGTAAATTCTCAAACCTATAGTAAGTATATAAACTATTAATCAGAATATAGCCCATTGCATCTAATGGAATACAGTAATAGAGAAGACTTGCTATGTTGTCAAGAATGTATAAAGAAATGTCAGGTTTTTTTTTCCAAGAACATGTTCTTAATCTTCCAGGATACACTTCCTGCTAAGTCTTAGCCTAAAGATTTTCTGGGCTATGAATCTTATTTTTTTTCAGCACTTCAACAGGTTCTTTCACTCACTGTGTAAAAAGAACCTCTTTATGCTATCATCATAACAGTTCTGTGGTATGTTAATTTATGTCTGCTTACTAAGACTTTTTTGTTTGCAAGTGTTAGTAATATAAGGTTTACCAGCTAAAAGTTTTTTGTGAGGAGGCTTAATATTTGTGTGAAATTATGATTTGTTGGACCTTGTCATCCAGGAACTTGACTCGTTCTAGCCAATCAATCTGAAAAAATTTTAGATTCTTGCCAATTTATTCTAAAAATATGTTTATATTTTCTGTTGAACAAATAATGTATTATTTTATAGGTATTTATTAGAAATATGTTCAAAATTTCAGGGCGTTTCCAATTTACACCCCTTTTTTGAGGCACATTTTTAAATTGTATTCTTCGAAAAGAATTTGGGAACATATACACTGGTAGGAACGTCTTCCAACGTTTCAGCTTTGCCACCAAAGATAAAGAGAGGTTATTTCCTATTTACACTTCAAAGACTTCTGGAGAATGTACACTTTTTCAAATCAGCTGTCTACCCTTCACCAATGAAACAGGAGAAGAAAGATGGAGTCCTATAAAAGCTTCTGTCTTATGTTACAGGACAAATAAGACTACATCCAACTAAAAATCTTCAGAGCCTCAAAGGAACCAGTCAATAAAACAATACAACCTCTGAATCAGAAAAAGATTTGCAAGCAATAGATATGATAAGGGATCTATTTCAAAATTGGGTGAGGAATTACTATAACCCAACAGCAGAACAACTAATAAACCTATTAAAAGTAGGCAAAGGTCTTATACAAATTTTTTTTTGTTTGTGTGGTACTGGGGATTTAACCCAGGGCCTCACCTTTGCATGCTTTGCAAGTGCTGACCACTGAGATGCACACCCAGCCCATTTTTTTTTCACTTTTTTGAGACGGGGTCTCTCTAACTTATGCTGACTACCTCTGGTCTCTAACTTGCAATCCTCCTGCCTCCACCTCCCCAGAGGCTGGGATTAGAGGCATGCACCACCATGTCTGGCTTATACAAATATTTTTTAAAAGAACAAACACAGTTGGTCAACAGATACATAAAATGATGCTCAATGTCACTAAGTACTATGGTAACACTGGGCAGAGGGGCAATGGAATGTACTAATCAATGGGTATCACATTTCAGATATATAAGATTAGTATTTTAGAGGTCTGCTATGCAACATTTTGCCTATAAATAACAATGACATATTGTACATTTAAATATTTTAAGAGTGTAACTCTCATGTTATAGAATCTCATGTTCTTAGAGCAAGGAAAAAAGAACAATTCTGCCTCCCATCAGATATAATTGTTTTTATTTTGCTTTGTCTTATTTTATTACATCATCTCTAATAAACAATTAACAAAGGGAAATTATTTTTCCACAAGCTCCACATTCATTAATCTGTAGTCTAACTTTA
>VMDO01040423.1:0-11934 GCA_007922755.1 Pedetes capensis | reverse complement strand
ATAGCCCTGTGGCATCCGATCCTGTCAGATCTCGGAAGCTAAGCAGGGTCGGGCCTGGTTAGTACTTGGATGGGAGACCGCCTGGGAACACCAGAAGCTGTAGGCTTGGGAGAAGGACCTGGCAACCCCCTCCCAAAAATCAATCTGCCATTGAAAACCCTATGAACAGCAGAGAAGCACTGACAATAGTGTTTCCCCTGTTGTATGCAGGGTCGCTATGAGTCGGATATCGACTCGACAGCACCTAACAACAACAAAACAAACAAATTGTGTATTAAAATTATTGTGAAATGTTATTTGAAAATTAGGAATAGTACAAGTTACAAGCTCAAAGGAAAAGGACTTA
Organism: Pedetes capensis; assembly: GCA_007922755.1. Taxonomy (NCBI): domain Eukaryota; kingdom Metazoa; phylum Chordata; class Mammalia; order Rodentia; family Pedetidae; genus Pedetes; species Pedetes capensis. Next base: position 11,588 of record VMDO01040423.1, on the reverse strand, counting down.
AGAGAAAAGTTGCTCATTTGGGACTATAAACTTCACGGTAGGGGGATACTGGTTATTGGCAGATAAATCTTGCTGCCATAAATAGAAACAAGTTCTGATAGATTTTCTTTCTCTGCTTTTACTTGTGAAGAAAAGCTTGCATTGACTCACCATTCAAGGAAGTACAGAGAAATTAAATGAGAGACATTATTTGTAATGGGTAACTTTTCATCTGAAAAGATGCTATATAGGATGTTGTTAAACACAATTTGAGTGTGTCAGAAAAGAAACCAAAGAAGTTGCACCCGTCTTCCTTTTATCAATGTGATCAACTGGCTTGTTCTAGGACACCGTTGATAAATTATAAAGCATTTCCCGTCTGTTTGATGCCAAGTAACTCTGAAGCCCTATTCATGGTTTGCCCATTTCCTAGAAAGTCTTGATTCTAGATGCAAAAGAAAAAGTCAGAAATACTGCCCTTGGGCTTTCTGGAATTAGGTTTAGCAGAAATAGTAGAATGCTTGCCTTGGGGTTAGTGGTATAGCTCAGTGGTAGAACACAAGTTCAGTATGCTCAAGGCTCCTGATTTGATCCCCAGCACCAAAACAAAACCAAACAAAACACCCAAATAACAACAAAGAAAATCTACCACCGCCGCTACCACTAAAACATACACACACACACACACACACACACACACACAACAAAACAAAAAACGAGACACACACACACACACAAAAGAAGAAAAGGGTACTTACATTAACAACAAACATGCAGCACTGGAAGTACTAACTTGTTTATGCCAAGAGATTTGGAAAACAACTACCTGGTCAACCAACTAGAAGAGTTCCATATTTGTGCCTATTTTCAAGAAAGAGAATCCAACCGAATGTGGAAATTATCTATCATTGTCATTAGAATCATATGCAAGTAAAATTTTACTAAAAATCATTCAAAAGTGACTGCAGCAGTATATAGACAGAGAATTGCTGGAAAATTAAGCAGGATTCAGAAGAGTGCATGGGACCAGGGGCATCATTGCCGATGTCAGATAGATATTAGCCAAAAGCAGAGAATACCAGAAAGATGTTTTATTGACTATGCAAAGGCATTTGTGTGGATCATAACAAATTATGTATACTATTGTGAAAAATGGAAATACCAGAGCACTTAATTGTACTCATGAGGAATCTGTACATAGACTGGGAGAGAGTCATTTGAACAGAATAGGGAAACACTGCCTGGTTTATAGTCAAGAAAGGTGTGCAACAGGGATATATCCTCTCACCATACCTGTTCAATTTCTATGCTGAGCAAATAATTTGAGAAGGTGGATTTTATGAAAAAGAACATGGCATCATGATTGGAGGACGATTCATTAACAACCTGCGTTATGCAGATGAGACAACTCTGCTTGCTGAAAGTGATGAAGATCAAAGAACATAGCCTTCAATATGGGTTGCGCCTCAGCATCAGCAAAACAGAAATCCTTACAGTGGGTCAGTAAGCAACTTCATGATACATGGGAAGAAGATTGAGGTTGTCCAGAATTTTTCTTTACTTGGTTCTGTAATCAACACCTGTGGAAATAGCAGTAATCAAAAGATGCATTGTATTGGGAAAAGCTGTTGCATAAGATCTCTTTAAAGTGTTGAAAAGTAAAAATGTCACATTGAAGACAAAGGTGCCCCTGACTCATGCCATAATATTTTCTCTACTTTATTTTTTTTTCTTTCTGCAGTACTGGGATTTGAACCTAGTCTCACGCTTGCATGCTTTGCAAGTGCTGTACCACTGAGCTGCACCCCCAGCCCAATTTTTTTTTTTTTTTAATTTTTGAGACTATGTCTCGCTAAATTGCATAGACTTCCTCTGGTCATGAACTTGTGATCCTCCTCCCTCCACCTCCCAAGTTGCTGGGATTACAGGCGTGCACCACTGTCCCTGGCTTATGCCATGGTATTTTCATTTATATCATATGTTTGTGAAAGCTGGACGTTGAATAAGGGAGACTGGAGAAGAATTGATGCCTTTGAATTATGGTGCTGGAGACAAGTATTGAATATACCATGGACTGCCAGAGAACCAACAGATCTGTCCTAGAAGAAGTGCAACCAGAGTGCTCTTTGGAAGCAAGGATGGCTAGACTGCATCTTATGTACTTTGACATCTTGTCCAGGAGGGACCAATCCCTGGAGAAGGACATCATGTTTGGAAGAGTGGCGAGTCAATGCATAAAAGGAAGACCCTCAACTAGATGGATTGATACAATGTCTGCAACAATGGGCTAAAACATAAAAAAGATCATGTGCCAGGCACAGTGTCAGGTAGTGTTTTGTTCTGTTGTACATAAAGTTGCTATAAGTTGAATTGACTGGCTGGCCCCTAACAATAAGTTACATTAAAATGGAGAATATCAGAATGGTAGTGAGAAGTATTTATCTTCTCAAGTCTTGCTCTGTATTCATTTTTAGAATAAATATAATCTAGTAAATACTTGTGCTTCCTAGATTTTGAGGTAATAATTTCAATAAAATAGTAAAGATCACTAAATTTTAGCCTATGTCTAAGACATTAGTTCTAAAATAGGAATAATTTTGGTCTCCCCTGCTGTTTCCCATACCCCTTTATTTGGCAATGGCTGCAGATATTTTTGATTGTCATGACTATGGGGAGGAGTACTATTTGGAATTAGTTTGGAGGGGCCAGAGATGCTGCTAAACATCCCATAATGTACAGAGCAGCCCCCATAACAAAGAATTATCCAGCCTAACTTGTCAGTAGGGCTGAGATTAAGAAACTCTTATCTAAGGACATCTTAACTCTTTTAATGATGAGGCTTTATACAAGGAATTGTAATTCACTTAAATTGAAGCCCAGTGTTTAGGAGAAAAGAATGAGCTTTTTTTGCTAGTTTAGTGATCTTTAGGATGTTAAGAAGTATTGTAGGTTTAGGGTGCGTACCAAGTTGAAATTAGTTTATGGTAATTTATTTCTTTAAATGCTTTTTAAAAAATATTAGTGGAAATAGGTAGCTGAGTTGTATTAAAAAATTAAGTGAATTTTGGTGGCACGTGCCTCTAATCCCAGCACTTGGGAGGCTGAGGCAGAGGGATATGAGTTCCAGGTCAGTCTAGGGCTATCTAATGAGACTATACTATCTAAAAAAAATTGTGTTTTAAAATCTGATAATTATAGCTCAGAAGAGCTCACATCAATTTTTTCTTAGGGTGCAGTTGGTGCTAGGGATTGAACCCATGGCCTCATGCATGCTAGGCAAGCACTCTACCACTGAGCTACATCTCCAATCCCTTAACTCCAGCCCCTCAATTTGTATTGTTGAAGTAATTTTTAGTTATGGTTGTATATGAAGTATCTTACAAAGTATTCCGCAATGGAATCCTAAATTAAGAATAGTTTTATTGTTGGACATGATGGCACAACCTGTAATCCCAGCAACTTGGAAGGCAGAGATAGGAGGAATGCAACTTCAAGGCCAGAGGCAGCATGTGTAATTTACATGAGTTGCCATTGAGTCAAGTCTGACTCATAGTGACCCTATGTACAACAGAACGAAACACTCTCTGATACTATGCCATGCACACTATCTTTTTTTATGATTAAGCCCATTGTTGTAGCTACTGTGTCAATCCATCTAATGGAGGGTTTTCTTGTTTTTTGCTGACCCACCACTTTCCTAAACATGTCCTCCAGGGATTGGTCCCTTCTGACAACATGTCCAAAATACATAAGACATAGTGTAGCCATACTTGCTTCCAAGGAGCAGTCTGGTTGCCCTTCTTCTAGGATATGGATCTGTTGCTTTTGGCAGTCCATGGTATATTCAATATTTGTCTCCAGCACCATAATTTAAAAGCATCATTTCTTCTCCTGTCTCCTTTATTCACTGTCCAGCCTGCATATGCATATGATGTGACTTAAAATACCATGGTGTGAATCAGGTACACCTTCATCTTCAATGTGCCTAACTTAGCAAAACCCTATCTCAAGATAAAAAATTTAAAAAGAGGTTGGGGGTACAGCTCACTGGTGAAGCACTTGCAAAGTTTGCACAAAGCCCTTAGTTCAATCCCCTACTACTGCAAAAGAAAAAAAAAGAATTATTTTATTTCCTTGTGCTAACTATTTCATGGGGCTGGGATTTAGCTCAGTTGGTAGAGTGCCACTCTGAAGTCTCTGAGGTCTCAGGTTCAATTCCCAGCACTACAAAAATGGGAGAAAGACGTGGCAATCCACTCTGGAGGCAATTGCAAACCAGTCAGCCCTATGAGGGTCGCTGTAAGTTGGACACGACAGCTAACAACAGGAAGTATCTCATGATTTTCTGTAGTGATTGATCTGATACATTTAAATTATGTCACTTATGAACATTCTACTTTGTGGAAAATATCTCTTGTGAAATTAAATTGAATTGAAATCTGTAGTTTAATAAGTGAGTTATGGTTTATTTAAAGATGTTAAAGAATGACTTGGAGCAAATTATTTTGTTAAATTATTTCGATTGTTAACTAATTGTACTCAGAAAGCTTTATAATGTCAACTTTTTGCTTTTAGCTCAACAGAAATAGATGATATGCTTAGGAAATCAACAAATCTGCTGCTGACAAGGACTTTGAGTAGCTGTTTGTTGAACCTTATTAGAAAACCTCATATAGGTTTGACAGAGGTAAGTGAAAAAGACACATATAGACAAATGTTTTATTATATGAAAAAATATTTTAATTTATTGCTGGACATCATCCTGTTAAAGAGCTTTACATTTTAAACTTATTATGATAAGGAGATTGTTAAAAATGAAAGCATTGGTGAAATTGGAAAGAATGTGAGGGAAAACGGTTTACATGGGAATAGTAAATAGTTGAAGATATGAGGACATGTATTTAGATTTCTGTTGCCAATCAGAATCCTCAATTTTGTGCTTGTTAAATGTATAAGATTTGAAAAGTGCTATGAAAAGTTATTTTGAAATGATTGACAAGCACTTGTAAGCAGTATTTGCAGCAGACTTTTGAAATCAGATAATCACTTACATTCTATATTGGTATAATTATGCAGAAATGGTATAGTTTGCTGGAAGTACTGGTAATAATCCTATTTTTAAAAATCAAGTGGTCTTGGATATGTGTGACTTACATTTTACTGGGTATATTTTGTGTTTTCTAGCTAGTGCAAATCATCATAAACACAACACACTTGGAACAAGCTTGTAAATACCTTGAGGATTTTATAACGAACATTACAAATATTTCTCAAGAAACTGTTCATACTACAAGACTTTATGGACTTTCTACTTTTAAGGTATGTAAAAATCTGACCAAAAGTTTTCATTTCTATTACTCTTAAGCAAACATTAAAAAATTAAAGACAATTTTTATATGTGTGATTCTATTATATTCTTCTTCTTGTTAGATGCCATTGAGTTGGGTACTACTCATAGTGACCCTGTGTGCAATAGGATGAAACACTACCTGACACTGTGCCATGCCCAGCACGATGTCAGTGCTTCTCTGCTATTCATAGAGTTTTCAATGGCTCATTGTTTTGAGAGTAGGATGCCAGGTCCTTCTTTCATTTTTGCAGTGCTGGGGATAGAACCCAGGGACTCAAAGTATGCAGAGCAAGCACTCTACCAACTGAGCTAAATCCCAACCTGTTATATTCTTAAACATTGAGAATTAGAGATTGCCCATAATGAGCAAATTAATGTCACTTCCTTTTTGGCATTTTAAACATTTTATTAATATAGAGAAGAGTAGGCGCCGTGCACAGTGGTGCACGCCTGTAATCCCAGTGGCTTGGGAGATGGAGGCAGGAGGATCACAAGTTTGAGACCAGAGGCAGTCTACGAAATTTGGCAAGACCATGTCTCAAAAAAAGTAAAAAAATGGGCTGGGGGTGCAGCTCAATGGTACAGCACTTGCAAAGCATGCAAGTGCAAAGGCCTGGGTTCAAACCCCAGTACCGTTAAAAAAAAGAAAGAGAATAGATAAAGAAAAATATATTGATTTTCTATAATATATTCAATTTTCTTCATGTTTTGACAACAAATAGTAGTGCTGTATCAGACTAGATGAAGCTCCATTAGTGTTTCATACTTCAATAAGTCTTTAGGAGTGTGTTTGGAAATTAAAAGAAGAATTAAGTAAGTGTGAAATTTGCTTTCCAGTCTTTATTGGCTCTGATCTGAAGAAAAATAAATATTACCCCACATGATTGAAGTCTTCCTTTTTTCTGGATGAAGATTTGTTTTTGTATGGTATCATGGGATATACTGAAAAAGTTAATTAATGATTTTAAGCAGAAATGAGATTAAATAATCAACTCGATTGAGGCCAGCTTGGGCTTCCTACTGAGTTCCAGGCTAGCCTGGGCTACACAGTGAGAATCTGTCTCAAAAAAAATTTTTTTAGTGTACTTGTATTTGGAAATAACTGATTTAATGTGAGTATTTACCCAGACTTTGAAAGTGTAAAGTCCAGAAACAACTCTGGGTTCCTAAAATTATCTGCCTGTCCCCCAAATCTTATGCTTCTCTTGTGACTTTTGAGTTTATATAGTCATCCTGATACTCAAGACACAATTACAAAGTGATATTTGAGTCAGTGGACCTATAAAATCAGTTATTAAAACTGATACAGAAGCCTAAAAAAGCATACATTCATTATTTAGTATTATAGTAGAATGATTAAGGCCGTGTACTTTGGAATTAGGCTGTCATGTGACTTGGACATATTCATTTGTATCTTAAATATTAATGTTTATAAATTTCTTCATCTATAAAATTAGAGTAACAAAATAGTACCTACCTTATATGAGGTTGTTATGAGAATTAAGGGATTTAGCACAGAACAATTCGTTATGTATCAGTTATGCACTGAGCATACTATTAGACCCTGAGGATACAAATAGCTGTCCTTTCCCTCAAGAAGCTCATAGGATAAAAAGCCATAAAAGACACTTAACAATGTCCTATAAGTGCTGTAGTATAGGAGGAGAGTTTGTAACTTTTGGATTCTTATTTATCCAAAGACACGTTTCTTAGCTTTTATATTTTCCATAATCTTTTTACTTTATTATTCTTTCTGTCTTTATATCCATTTATTACTTGTACCCTGATGAGAGGGGATTTATGAAAAATTAGAGTTATAAGCACATTTAAATGCTACCATTAAATTTCAGCTGCTGTGGGGCATGGTGGCTCATGCCTATAATCCCAGTGACTTGGGAGATGGAGGCAGGAGGATTGCAGGTTTGAGGGCAGAGGCAGTCTGCCTAACTGAGTGAGACCCTGTCTCAAGATTTAAAAAAAAAGGCTGGAGGTGAGGCTCACTGCTATAGCACTTGCAAAGTATGTGTGAGGCGCTGGGTTCAACCCCCAAGTACTGCAAAAAACAAAATTTTAACTGCTTACGCCATATTCGAATTAACACATGAATTACCTTGACATCATTTCTAGGGATCTTCAAGCAATTTTTGTTACCAGTTGTCAGTCAGAGAACCAGAGATGCTGGAGCATGATGTTCTTAGATTAGGGCGTCTTGGCATTTCTTGGGATTTCTCAAGATCTGCCTGTTGGGAGAGAGTGTTTAGAAATGTTAGCTCTGGTCCATCACTCATGAATTGTAGATATTTAGTTGAATCCACAACCAGCATCTCATACTTATTGGTAGGTTTGCTTGTAAACCAGGAATTGAGTTCTGCTTCTATAAGTGGCGGCACATCCTTGTTTTCTGTTGTTCTTTATTTCATTTATTATTATTTTTTGTGGTGCTAAGGATCAAACCCAAGGCCTCACACAGGCTATGCACATACTACCCCTGAGCTGTATTCCTCGCTCTTTTCTTTTGTTTTCATACAGAACTTAGTGAATGTTTCCCTGTTTTGTAATATAAGAGCAGTTTTGAGCTCAATACTTGAAGATCAAGTATGCTTTAGTTCCACCTTTTGATCTATTTCAAGAGGAATTTGAGTTTGAACTGTGATATGAGGAAACATTTTGACAGGAGAATTTTTAAATCAATATTAAAGTGAATTACTGAGGGACATTGGGGAATTTCCATTCATAGTGAACAGTCTGTTACCTATTTCACAGAGATGATTGAAATATTGTCTTGATTATAGACAGTAGATTGGATTGCATAGTTAACCTCTTAGCCTAATTCTTTTCAGTACAGTGACCCTACAAAATATATTCCTATTTAGTTGCTTAATGATTATAGAAATAAGCACTTTCATCATCCCTGGATCCATACCTCCCATTTATTTCCTTTTTGTTTTTTTTTTTTCCCTATAGTACTGAGGAACTGAATCTATGGCCTTGTGCATACTTTGCAAGTGCTCTACCACTGAGTTGCACCTTCACACCCTTTTTTATTTTTTATCTTGATACAGGGTCTTGCTGAGTTTTATGCAGGCTGCCCTGGTCTCCAACTTGCGATTTTCCTGCCTTAGCTTTCCAAGTCGCTGAGATTACAGCCATGTGCCACTATGCCTGGCTATTTGTTTCCCTTCTAAAATGCACATAGGTACATACAAAGGGCCTGATCTGTGTCATCTGTGTTTATGAATTATTGTTTATACTATATTATTAGCTTGTCTTTCACTTTGCTAAATCTGTGAGTGATACAAGAGAGGTACAATAGTGAGTCCTTCTCTCTAGCAGTACTTCACCTTTTTGAAATTAACCTGGATCCACACAGAGAGCTACTTAAAGTCAGTGTAAAATGTCTCCTAACTGAAAAATTCTTGCCTCAGGATAGATGGAAAAATGTGAACACTATTCTTTTTTGGATTGGGGTTTAACTGAGTTGGTAGAGTACTGCTCTACACACTTTGAGGTCCTGGGTTTGATCTGCAGCACTGCATAAAATGGAAGAAAGATCAGGCAGCCCACTCTTGAAACAATCTGGAAACAATCAGCCATTGAAAATCCTATGAATAGCAGAGAAGCACTGACATAGTGCCAGCCAGGCCTGGCACAGTACTGGGGAGTGTTTTGTTCTATGTACAACATAGTGTTGCTATGATTTGGGTTCAACTCGTCAGCACCTAACAACAAAACAAAAATTCCCTTTTTAATCTGCATAATAGAGAAATGCCTGCAGCGTAGCCCTGTGGCATCTGATCCTGTCAGATATTGGAAGCTAAGCAGGGTCGGGCCTGGTTAGTACTTGGATGGGAGACCGCCTGGGAACACCAGGTACTGTAGGCTTGGGAGACAGACCCTGCAACCCACTCCCAAAAATCAATCCACCATTGAAAACCCAATGAACAGCAGAGAAGCACTGACAATAATGTTTCGCCTATTGTACTTAGGGTTTCTATGAGTCAGATACTGACTTGACGGCACCTAACAACAACAACAGAGAAATAGCCTACTTCTCTCTGTTTGGCATCAGGGATCTTTAACTTGGCACCATGGAGCTTTTCCAAACTGCCACCCTGAAGGTCTTTCTTTTTGAGTCTTGAGTGTGATTGCACCTGCAAGTCAATCAGAATAACATAATGAAAAAAAAAAAACGGTGAAAAGTTGTTGTTAGGTATCTGACTCATAGTGACACAGTGTATGACAGGCAAGACACTATTGTTAGTGCTTCTCTGCTATTCACAGGGTGATTGTTTTTTGAGAGTGCGCTGTTGGGTCCTTCACCCCAGCCTACAGCACTTGATGTTCCCAGGTGGTCTCCCATCCAAGACTACACAGGCCTGACTTTGCTTAGTTTCTGAGCTCTGATGGAATTGAATGCTACAGTGGTACAGCTGCAGGTGGTGAAAAGTAGTCAAATGAATTAATGCTCTTACAAACTTAATGAGAAATGCTGTTGTTGTTGTTGTTGTTAGGTGCCCTTGAGTTGGTGTGACTCATAGTGACCCTCACAGAGTTTTCAATGACCGATTGTTTCGGGATTGCTTTGGGAATGGACTTCCAAGTCCTCCTCCCATTTTTGTAGTCCTGGGGATCAAATCCAGGGCCTCAGTAGGCAGAACAGCACTCTACCAACTGATCTAAACCCCGGTCCCTAAAGAAGCATAAGCAAGCAAATTCTTCTTTCATTTTTTAGTTGATTTTTATTACCAAATAGGAGAATAAAACTTTTCTTGATTGTCACATTGACATCTGAAACTTCTGATGAAGTTATCTGTATGGTTTTTTTAGGAAATATGATCTCAAATTTACTCCTCTTCATGTCCACCTCGTTATCAAACTCTTCATTGTAACTATTCAGTTTCGTTGTGTAGTCTTTTCTCTTTTCCCCTTTTAGCATCATTAGTGACATAATGAATTGGATGCTATATGCAGCATAACTAAAATTTAGAAATTTATGAATCAAAATAATGGCTTGCCACTACAATGTTTCTTGAATTAGAGCAGGAAAAGATTAGCTAAGAAGAACACTTTTTGTTGTAATAGTTTCAACTTCGTCTCCTGTTTAGATTTTTAAGGCCCCAAAAGTCATAGAAATGTTTCCCTTGCTCTAAATGAGTAAAACTGTAACCATCTTTATCCTTAAATATTCAGTAAAATTTTCCAAATAAGATACTTGTATTAGTCAGAGTTACAACAGAAAATTGAGAAGAAAACCAACTGAAACATTCTTAAACAATAATGGGCCTGGGTCTGGTAGTGTGCATCTATAGTCCAAACTACTTGGGAAGCTGAGGCAGTAGAAAAACTGGAATGCAGGAATTGGAGGCCAGCCTGGGCAACATAGCAAGAACCTGTCTTAAAAAAATACAAGAAAAAAAATTTTTTTTACAACAATGGGAAAACTGTTTGCCATTGTAAATGGAAAGCCCAAGGATTGGGCAGATTTCAGGTGGGCTGAAGTCTGCTGCTAAGAAGATGTCACCAAGGACCCAGAGTCTCTCCATCTTTTAACTCTGCTGTGTAAGCGGTTTTAGCCTTATCTTTAGACTCTTCATGGTGGCCCAGTAGCTCTAGGTTCTTTCCTGATGGCAACATGGCTGCCCTGTCACAGTTCCAAACCTCACGTTCTCATGCCCTATTGTTGTGGAATTCCCTGTGAATAAGAGAATAGGAATTGCTAATGACTTAAACTCATCATGATCCATCCTTGGAGCTAGATACAGGTTCAACCTTGAGCAAAGCCCATTGCTGTGTATGAGGCCAGGATGATTTTCCAAAGCATATTTGGGCACTGTTTTAAGAAGAGGGAATGAAGAATAGACAGAAACTCATAGATGTTTCCTAAAATGTTTAACTATTCTAATGGGTTTTATTCAAAACATAGTGCTTATGGTCCAGGAGGTACAGGTGCAGTTTGTGCATATATATGTTCAGAAAGTTCCTCAAGTGTTTCTGTTGCACACCTGTCATTGAGAATCATTGATACTATGTCATTTAATTTTTATGCATTGAAATTAAAAAAGTCAGATCATAATAAAAGGGGGGGAGGGAAGATAAGAATGAGGTCAATATAAATGGACTAATAAGCGCATGTAATTGTTCTAACAAGATAGAAACAAAGACCACTACAGGAAAAGTTTCTATCTTAAACAGAAATGGAACCCAAGGACATATAGAAAAATGCTATATAGTAAAAGATAGAGAAGACTTGGATGGGAAA
>VMDO01040422.1:0-11939 GCA_007922755.1 Pedetes capensis | reverse complement strand
AAATAGTTACTTTAAGCTGTAAATTAATTTTGACAAGTTACATTCTTTGTGTCACAGTTACTCATTATCTACAGTTATCATTTTAGCTTCTCCTGCATTATAAAAGGAAATAATTTTCATGTAAGCTTTACATATGAAGCATATAAAAACATAAATATTACAAGTTAAACATGATTTATTGCTATTGAGAGTGATGACATTTTCTATTGCATATTTTAACTAATCATTACCTGTAGACAGAAATTGTTTCATTGTGAGTTTTTAAAAAATAGCATAAAATACATAAGATAAATTGAGAAAATTTCTTAAAAATTACTCCACCAAATGAATCAACATAATTTTTGTCTTATCTTTTCTATATCTAAACAGAAACTATAGTTTTTAAGTCCCATTTAATGGTGAAAAATATGTACAGTTAATTCAGCCTTTGTGTTACAAAAAGATTTACATTTTATTAATTTACAATCAGTAACTATTTAATGGGAACATTATCTTAGGTGGCATATGGTATCAAAAATAACAACTTTATTTTCATGATCTTAAAAACGAAAACTAATTTTTTGAAACAATTGTACAATGTGAAGAATATATAGTAGTCATGATACTAGCATAGGTTTTAGGACATAATCAATTGAATAAAGAATATTTTATGTAAAGTATGCCTAATTCTGCCTGCAACCATACCACTGTGCTGTCTGAACCTGTCAGATCTTGGAAGCTAAGCAGGGTTGGGCCTGGTTAGTACTTGGATGGGAGACTGCCTGTCAACACCCAGTGCTGTAGGCTTGGGAGAAGAACCTGGCAACCCACTCCCAAAAAACAATCAGCCATTGAAAACCCTATGAATAACAGAGAACCACGGCAGTAGTGTTTTGTCTGTTCTATGTAGAGTCACTATAAGTGGAACACCTACTCAGTGGCACCTAACAACAACAACAATGGCTTATTATATATCTATACCTTCAGATTTTGAAGTACAGAACTTCCTGTGATTGTATGACAGACACAAAACCACAAGGAAAAAATAGTAATCTATGTTAACCTAAGTGTTTTTAAAAATATAACATAGACACCCCCCCCCCCCCTTGTGTCTTTCAGCTTGTTGAGCTGTGGGGGCTTGTGTGTTGCTGTGATGCTGAAAGCTATGACAGTGGTATTTCATATCCCAGCGGGGCCACTCATGGTGGACAAGTTTCAGCTGAGCTTCCAGACTAAGACAGACTAGGGAGAAAGACCTGGCAGCCTACTTCTGAAATAATTAGCCATTAAAAAACTATGAATAGCAGAGAAACACTGTTTAATATAGTCTGGGAAAATGAGCCCCTACCTCCAGGCATTCAAAAGATAACTGGGAAAGAGTTGAATCCTCAAAGTAAAGTCCACCTTAATGACAAGAATAAAGTCCCTGGGACCTCCTTTGGCTGATACAGCATGAAACACAGTGTCTGCAACAATGGTCTCAAACATAAAACAATAATGTTCATGACACAGTGTATGGCAGTGTTTCATTATGTTGTACATAGTGTCAGCTGTGAGTTGGACCCAACTAAGTGGTACCTAATAACATAATGTAATATAGACAGTTGGTTTTATTTAAGAAGTATTTTGCATAATAGTAAGTTTAAAGGTATGACCAGGTTTAAATTTTCTTCATTTTCCAATATGTAGGCATGGTTTGGCTGTTTTCCATGTTCATTCAGATGATCTGGCAACATTGATGAAATGATGCTAAGGCTCTTTAGAGTCCACTATACAGACTATCTAAACTCATATGGTCATTAACTTCATCTTTACTTTGTCAAATGCATTGCTAAATTCTTGTGTGGAATTCACGTACATTAATTATCTCCCTTGTTGTTGCTGGGTGCTGTCGAGTCAAGTCTGACTATATGTACAAGACAAAACATTTCCCCACACTGTGCTATGCCCAGCATTACATCAGTGCTTCTCTGCTATTCAAAGGGTTTTCAATGGCACATTATTTTGGGATTGTTTTGGAAGTAGGCTACCAGGTCCTTCTCCTGTTTATGCGGTACTGGGGATCTACCCCAGGGCCTCAGAGAGCACACAGTGGCACTCTACCAACAGAGCTAAACCCCAACCCAATTATCTCCCTAATTATAAAATCTGTTTATGTCTAGTAGAGTAATCTGAAAACACTGATTTCTTATGGGTCCTGGAAGTGTAATCCAAACTTTATTTGAATATGAATATGTGTATGTGGTTTTAGTTCAAATTAAGAATAAAAAATTACAAAATTTCAGAAATTTATCAATTTTATTCTTCTTTTGTCAAATTATCCTTTTAAATTCTGAAAACATAAGTCAATATAACAAAAATAGCACAATATTTTAAATTAGGACATATTTCTAATGATATTCAGGTATTTTATCTTTTAATGATATAGCTGACTAGTATAAGATGAGTAAGAAGCTAGAGATCACAGCATTAGGGAGAATATTCAAGTTACATCAGAAAATAAACTTTAAAATTAGCCTTTATGATTACCAGTCTTGAGTAATCTGTATGTTAATGTATTTTCAGATAAATAGTTGTTGTTGTTAGGTGCCGTCGAGTCGGTATCCGACTCGTAGCGGCCCTCATAGGGTTTTCAATGGCTGACTGTTTTGGGATTGCCTTGGGAGTGGATTGCCAGGCCCTTCTTCCATTTTTGGGGTGCTGGGAATTGAACTCGGGACCTCAGCGACTACAGCGCAGCGCTCTACCAACTGAACTAAATCCTGTTGTTATGTTGTTGTTAGGTGCTGTCGAGTCGGTATCCGACTCATAGGGACCCTCAGTACAACAGGGGAAACACTATCATCAGTGCTTCTCTGCTGCTCCTAGGGTTTTCAATGGCAGATTGATTTTTGGGAGGGGATTGCCAGGTCCTTCTCCCAAGCCTACAGCTTCTGGTGTTCCCAGGTGGTCTCCCATCCAGGTACTAACCAGGCTCGACCCTGCTTAGCTTCCAAGATCTGACGGGATTGGATGCCACAGGGCTACAGCTGCAGGCGAGCTAAATCCTAGCCCTCAGATAAATAAGCATTGCTTTATTCATGAAGTAGGAAAAAATTGTGCCGTCTTAATCACATAATTTTGTTTAACCCTTTTGTTATAAATAGGATATTATATACCTGCTAAGAAATAATCATAGCCTCCTATATAAAAAGTGGATAAACATGGATTTTAGAGTTACTCTTTAAGCACAAGACTTCCAGTGACCAGTTTGTTATTTTATATTCAAACAAATCCACATTTAGAAAAAAGTTTAAAGCTAGAAATTAGGGGGAAGTGCTGAAAGAGGATTTTTTAAATTTCTTCTTCCTCAATGGTTCTACCAGAGTTATTTCTGCCCCTTGAATAGCAGGAAGGCAAAATGAGAGATATTTGTCACCACTCCTATTTTTATTTCAGTTGACCTGGTTTAGAAATAATAAAAATAATTTCTGCCCTATTTTTATAGGCTATACTGCAGTTTTCATGTTGTTTTTAAGTTAGTACTAGTTAAGTGGTTGACAATTTTGCTGAATATTTTTCTGTAGCATTTGTTGATATTCTTATGATACTATAGAGATATAGAAATAAAATTTTAAATGTATGTCTAATTTTAATGCTGTCCTCCAATGTATATGGATTTATGAACAATATTATATCAAATAATAATGTAAAATAAATGATGTTTGGCATATAATTCACTTAATATTTGTATATTAACCTTGCCTCTGCTATTTGACTTGGATTTACAGAATTTTGATGAGATCAAATGACGCTTTCTCTAAGCATCATTTAATTATAGTTTTAATAATATTCATTTATTATAAGTTGGCTATATTCATAAGTTTACATCTTTGCTGGTACTTATTTATAAATGCTAAGCCCTGCAAAATAGGTTTATATTAACAATATATGGAGTATATTTTGAATCATAATTATTGAATAAAATAGGCCCATATTATATAAACTGCAAGAAAAAGACACTTTCATGTGTCATAAAATGTGATATTTCCTTTTTGGGTGGATCTTCATGTTTTCTGTTAAAAAAAATAGGGCAGTTAAGGTTGACTTAGACTATTTTGGGAATAAATAAGAGTTGGCTCAGTGCTACCTGGCTAAAATTCTATTTGAAAACAACTTCTTGAAAGTAAGGCTTGAGTGCTTGTGGTATCTATCAAATCTCTTAGCTAGATGTCATCATTTTAATGTTTTAATAATGTATGTTTACTGATTATAGATGACAATAATAGGTTTAGTTTCCATTTATCTGGTTAATTTGAGAAATTAAAGATTTATTGCTCTTCATAGCCATTATTAGTAGACATCTGACAGACTCAGGAACTTGGTGGGTACTCCTGTACTGAATGCCTCGGATTGCTTTCAAGTGCAATCTGTGACATTAAATTGCCCTGAGTGCATTTTCTGTCCTGCCCTCCTCCATCAGATGTGGAGATGATTTGGATCTTTCCCATTCCATCTTCTAAGGGCTTCTGTTCTTTAGATTTACCTATTTTGACTTGAGGGACTGGGATTTAGCTCAGTTGGTAGAGCGCTGCTCTGCAGTCTCTGAGGTCCCAAGTTCAATTCCCAGCATTGCAAAAATGGGGGAAGGGCCTGGCAATCCACTCCCAAGGCAATCCCGAAACAGCCATTGAAAATCCTATGAGGGTCACTATGAATCAGATACCAGCTCGATGGCACCTAACAACAACAACAACATTCTGACTTGATATTTTACTGTGGTAGATCTCCATTTCCTTTTCATTTCCTCCAGATAAATTTTCTTTTCAGATGTTCACTCAACTGATTTTCTATAGAACATAGTAATTCATTTGTGGAATAGAATGATTAAGATGTGAACTTATTGTAGAGAACAGGAATCTACTCATGTTAGAATACAACAGGAAGAACTTCCCATGGCTCGAACAAATAACTGTGCTTTTCATATGGACTGAAACCTTATGTAGACCTGATTACCTTTATTACTAAATGCGTGTATCTATCCTTTAAATGCCTGCAGCCTTAGCCCTGTTGCATCTGATCCTCTCAGATCTCGGAAGCTAAGCAGGGTGGGGCCTGGTTAGTACTTGGATGGGAGACTGCCTGGGAACACCAGGTGCTGCAGGCTTGGGAGATGGACCAGCAACCCCCTCCCAAAACTCAATCTGCCATTGAAAACCCTATGAACAACAGAGAAGCACTGACAGTAGTGTTTCACCTGTTGTACGTAGGATGGCACCTAACAACAACAACATCCCTTAAGCATTTTTGTTTGTAGTTTTTTTTTTTTTCATTTCATACTTAGCACAATGTCTTGGAAAAGCTGGTTCCAGTCTCTATATTTAAGGTTTTTTTGATGGTGAAATTACTTTAAAAGCCTAGAAATATGAGGAACAACAAGCAGTTGGGAATCAGGCCAGAGAAGGAGGTGATAGATTAGAAGAGGAAAGTAAGGAGCATTTATGAGTTTACAGTGACCTCTTGGGAACTGAATCTCACCATTATTGACTTATCACTGGCCTTTTCTCCTTTCCTTGACGTATTTCAGTTGCACAGTCTGAAAAGGAAAGTGGCATCAGCAGAACAATAGGGACCAGGAGAAATGGCAACAATTATTAAAGTTAGTAGGACTCTTTGATAGCAAGTGCCACTTCTTTGTTATACTCTATATACTTGCTTTTGTAATATGGCTTCCTATTTATGGAATATAATTAAATTTTAGTTTAAAAGAAAGAATATTAGGAATTTTAGATATTCTTAGAATGTCCACACATAAACACTAATAATTGCATATATATCAATTTATTTTAATTTTAAAGTTATTATGCTTTTAAATTGTTTTCACCAAGGTGTTATTACATGAGGGGGCCCCCGAAAACTCTAGAATTTAGTTACAAAAAGTCTTGTATTTATTTTTACACACTGAAACTTTGATCACCTTTAAAGTATGTTCAGTTTGATGTGATACACCTGTCAAGATGTTTTTTCCACTGCTCAAAACAGATTTTTAAACTTACCATTTTTGATGTTTTTTTAGTGCTTCTGCAATTTTTTGTTTCACCTCTTCTACATCAGCAAAATGTTTCCCTTTGAGGACTTTTTTCACCTAGAGAAACAAACAAAAAGTTGCATGAGACAAGATCAGGTGAATAGGGAGGGTAGTTCACAGGGATCATGCTGTTTTGGATCAAAAACTACTAACACCCAGCATGGTATGGACAGGTTCATTGTCATGGTAGAAGAATCAGTCACCTGTTTGCCACAGCTCAGGAAATTTCTCCCACATACTGTGATGCAGCCTTCTCAAAACTTTCAGGTAGTAAAAACTTTGGTTGACTATTTGGCTGGGAGGAACAAATTCTGAGTGCAAAATCCTTCTTACATCAAAGAAACAGATGATCATTGTTTTCATGTTTATTCCTTTTTTGGGGGGTATCTCCCCTCATATTCCAAATATAGCAGCAGTGCTCAAGAAAATCTTGAGCATATCCATGTGAGATTAATATTGTTTAGTATTCTATTTGTATATCATACTATATCTACAACAGATAAAAACTTCAGACCTGATTATTAGACAGCTCCTTAATTATAAGAAGAGTATCTGGTCCCCAGACAATTATCATTCATTGATGAGCAGAAGGTTTTATGAGAAGCTTTTGTTTGTTATTTTCTTTTTTCTTTTTTCTGTTTTGGTAGAGGGAAATAGCAAAAAATAAATATTTTACATGAAAGTTTTAAGAAGTAAATTTCTCAGCATTTACCCTTGGAAGCATTCCTTGATTGAATCAGCTATATAGAAGTAAGTGATAAGACTGTAGTGATCTATAGATATTTCATTATGAACTAGTCTAAAAGACTCATGAGATGTTTAGGTGTTTTAAAAAGCCTAAGAAACTGCTGTATAGGAGTAATTTGGAGAGACATGCTAAGACTTGAAGAGGTGTGCAGTCTTATATTAAAGATAAAACATTATTTGACTTCAATTATTAACTCAGTTTTAATGTATATAGTAAGATCATGACTTTGATACATTCAAAATGTTTTGTAAGTGAAATTTTTCTATTAAAATCATTTAATAATATTTTCTTACAGAGGTATATATTGTCCTTTATTTCTACCTCTTATTTCCTGGAAAATTATAAAAGAAAATCCCTTGGATATTGTATTGTCTCTGTAGCGGAAAAAATCAACCAAAAAAACTTGCGGAGGAAAAAGTTAGAGTATCTGTCTATAATGGCAGCAAAATAGACATGGCAGCTGTGGTGGAGACAAGGCATGTGACATATGACATCATGGCATCACAGGGCAGGAAGCAGAGACATTGCTGGAACTGTAGGTCTGGGATAAAAACCCTCCAAAGGCCCACCCCAGTAACCAATACCCACTTCTGCTAAGTTGAGTACTCCTTTCCAAAGTTCCATGACCTCCACAAACAGCATCAGCTGCTGGAGATCAGAGGTTAAAGCACTTGACCTTTGGAGGTATTTTATATTCGAACCATGCCATACATATTACTTCTGTTTATTTGTAGGACATAAATTAATTGGACCATTTTTGTGTTAATATATACTTACTAAAAGTTGCTGGGCATTGTGGCATATGCCTGTAATCCCAGAAATTTGGGAGGCTGAGGCAGCAGTATCACAAGTTCAAAGCCAGAGGCAGCCTGTACAATTTAGCAAGATCTTGTCTCAAAATAAAAATAAAATTAAAAAGTAATAAGGGTGAAAATCAGTGGTAGAGCACTTGCCTAGCGTGTGTGAGGCCCTGGATTCAACCTCTAAATACTGCAAAAAATAAATAAATAAATTCCTAATTATATTAAAAGCATATATATGTATATAAATAATTTCCTCAAATTTTATCTTGGCATTGCACAGAAAATGTTAAATGTGACTGATGATTTTGATTAAAAATGCATTAAAATGTAATGATTATTTCAAAGTCATATGCTACTTAGATTCTATCAATACTTGGTATCATTTAATTTACTTTGGATAGAAATAGCATTTGTCATGTTTTAAAACTTATAGAATTCTGCTGATTACTATGTTGTCTGCAGTAGGTTTTATGTATTAAAAATATAGAGAAAGCAAACATCCCTCTAGGCTTCTTTTGGGTGAAAATGTAATACAAAAAAAACAACTCAGGATATAGGACATGTTAGAGCTGAGACATGACCTAGTATGGTTGTAACCCTCAAAAATGTACTAACTTGTAGCCTAATTGCCTTCTCACCCAAATCTATCAAGATAAGAGTTTCCATTAGATGTGAAATTTAGTCCTCAGAAACTCTGGCATTTACTTCAGAAAAGGTTTTGATACTATTTGGCATCTGCGCTTTGTGATATCTCAATTTTATGTGTCTTTTTTAGTTCTGATGGAAACAAAAGAACGGGATATTGATTTTTAAACATAATCTCGTTTAAGCCAATATATTTTGTTAAATATATTAGATTTTGTAAATCTCTAATAGGCACAGCATACTAACTTGGTGACATGATTAATGAGCAGTTTCATATGTATTTTATTTAACTGTTGATTGGATTGGTTTTATCTTTCCAGGAGGGAACATTTAGATTTTCATTTTTCTTTATATTTCTATAGGCAGCATTTTGTGATCATCATCTTATTAGAGTATCTCTGTAGATATTTGGTTATAGTTATGGCTATAAAACGTGAGAGTATTATTTTATTAGTAATGTGCTTTTCCTTTCTTTTTCCTGTAAATACATAAATGCCAGATTCCAAATTGTGAAGAAATGTATTTCATGCAATTTTTGGATACAGGATATAAAGATTTTTGTTGTTGTTTTTAGAACATTACCCTTTGTTAGTAATTTTACAGTTTTCACATATCTAGTGGCAACTCTTTTGATTTCACCAATGTCAGCCTATACCACTCAGCACTTAAATAAAAAACAATTTAATAAATCATTGCTCCATTAAGTTTCCCCATGTAAAAGTCTCCTATATATGACTTTATCGCCTGCAGCTGTAGCCCTGTGGCATCCGATCCCGTCAGATCTCGGAAGCTAAGCAGGGTAGGGCCTGGTTAGTACCTGGATGGGAGACCGCCTGGGAACACCAGAAACTGTAGGCTTGGGAGAAGGACCTGGCAACCCCCTCCCAAAAATCAATCTGCCATTGAAAACCCTATGAACAGCAGAGAAGCACTGACAATAGTGTTTTCCCTGTTGTATAGAGGGTCGCTATGAGTCAGATACAGACTTGACAGCACCTAACAACAACAACAACATATATGACTTTAATTGCTGGTGTGGCTCAGACCAGTAGACACAGTATACGTTCTTTGATACTCCTTCTGAGTCTTGGAAGTAGCCATCCAGTTTAGCTGGGCATTTTATCTGAGCACACTTACACCTAGATGGGCCCTTTTCTTATTTCCTTTGAATCAAAGGTAATTTCATCTCAGAAATGTTCAGTGGTCTTTTTGTCTGGTAGTCTAGAGTCACTTCTTGGTTAACCAAATCCCTTTGTACCTATGATTCTAGACAGGTTAAACTTTGTATATCTAGAGGGTCAGTTTTTACAAAACAAATCTAGATTATAGATGTCAGAGATCACTGCCTTTCTGCTTCTCTCTGTTTCTCTCTCTATCTTTCTGGTCTGAATGAACTTTGTAATAAAATGTAATGAATTATTGTATGTATTATATAGTAGAAACCTCACAAGGATTTAATGGGAAGAACTCTTTTAATAATGAGTTATCTTGAAATTCTTTTTTGATTTCTTTGATATTGTAAAGTGCTGACCTAGACATATTCTAGAAACATAGACCATTTTCCCAGAATTAAAATGTGTTTAATTTGTATTGAGTAATATACTGATTTAATTTTCTTACATTTAATGCCATAAAGTGGTATTTACATTTAATAATACAACGATTAAAAACAAATAACTAAATTGGGCTTGTTTCAATTACTCATAAAGGTTTGTCTCTTATCTCCAAATATAGTTTGATTGCCCAATCCTGATTTTAGTAAATTCTTTTATTATTGACACAGAATATTTTAAAGAATATAATTTACTTAAAAGTAAAAATCAATTTTAGATTTCAATGTTATAAGATTACACCACCTGCAGCTGCATCCTGATACTAGAATGTAATTCTTGGGCATCTTAGAATTAACATCTTTCAAGAAATTCTTAGAACAAAGTAACAAGAAGTATACAGAGTAATAGCTTTGGTGTGTTCTGTTTTGTTTTTTAAGAATGTACTTCCTTGGTACTGGAATGAGGGAAAAGTTAAATACAAGGCATAATGTATAATTCTGCCCTGCTGCAGGATGTTGTTCTGCTTTTATTTTGACTTATTTTCCTTTTTTCATTGGAAATTTTTAATGTACACCTTAATGTGATTCATTCTGACATGCCTTTTCATTGTGACATTTCCATATATGCATTTTGTTGTACCTTACACAGAAAAGTTCCCCCTTACCATCTTGTGCACTTTCTCCCCCCATCGCACCCTCCCACCAAAGACTTGTCTTCCATTTGCTTGTCTTTTTATGGTAATATTTTTCTATGTATCCTTGGGTTCCAATTATGTTTAAGATAGAAATTTTTTTCTGTAGTGAACTTTCTTTTTATATTGTCAGTACTATTACATGGATTTTCCAGTCCATCTATATTAATACTATTCTTTGGTATTATTGGTGTTATTATAATTATTTCCAGGACTATTAAATTTGGGCTGCTCAACTTGAGGTCACGCCCTCCCCCATTCCTCATTCCTCCTTGTTCCTCCTCTCCCCGCTCTCCTCTCCCAGGATTTCTTCCTTTGGCTAGATCTCTCCCTCCTTCTTTTGCATTCTCCAAATTGTCCCTTCTCTGCTAGGTTGAATTTAGCTTTTTCTTTTTTTCTTTTTATTATGTTCCGACCTCAGCATAGGATTTTTTTCCTTCTTATAATTTTGATTCAGCTCCCACATATGAGTGAGAACAGGTGGTATTTCTCTTTCTGAGCTTGTGTTCATTCACTTAAAATAATTTTCTCCAATTCCATCCATTTTGCTGCAAATGACATTATTTCATTTTTTTTTATTTCTGAGTAGTATCCCATTTTGTATATGTACCATAGTTTTTTTATCCATTCTTCTGTTGATGGGCACGTTGGTTGATTCCATACCCTTGCTATGGAAGGACCGTCCCTGCTACTGGATAGGGAGAATCAATACAGTAAAAATGGCTATCCTACCAAAAACAATTTATAGATTTAATGCAGTCCCCATTAAAATTCCATTGACTGACTTTACAGAAATAGAAAAAATGAAACAAAAATTCATATGGAATCACAAAAGACCACGTATAGCCAAAACACTCTTAAGCTGCAAAACTAGTGCAGGTGGAATCACAATCCCTGACTTTATGCTATAGGGCAGTGGTGACAAAAACACCTTGGTACTGGCACAAAAATAGTCCTGAAGACAGGTGGAACAGAATAGAAGATCCAGAAATACCTCAACACTTCTATAGCCACCTAATTTTTAACAAAGGAGCAAAGCAAGTAAATTGGAAAAAGGATAGCCTTTTCAATAAATGGTGCAGGGAAACATAGACATCTGCATGCAGAAAAATGAAAACTGGCCTGCATCTCTCAATATGCATGAGTTAACTCAAAATGGATAGAAGACCTCAACATAAAACCAAAAACTTTAAAACTAATAGAAGACAGGATAGGTAATGTGCTCCAACATATAGACATAGGAAATTATTTCCTTTTTTTTATTTTTTTATTAGAAATTTTTAATGTACATCATAATGTGATTCATTTTGACATGCTTTTCGTTGTGACAATTTTCATATATGCAATTTGATAAGCATTATTCATATAGGTTACCCCTTACCCTCCTCTATGTTTCCCCCCTCCCCCCTTCCTATCTAAGTTTCCCATCCAAGTCTTCTCTATCTTTTACTAT
>VMDO01040421.1:0-11937 GCA_007922755.1 Pedetes capensis | reverse complement strand
GTCTGGGGGTGCAGCTCAGTGGTCCAGCACTTGCAAAGCATGCAAGTGCGAGGCCCTGGGTTCAACCCCCAGTACCACAAAAAAAAAAGAAAAAAGAAAAAAAAGATTTTAAGGTGGAAAGTCGTGTCAGTTCTCCAAGAGGAAGTGAGATGATCAGACACGAAGGGCAGCAATGGAGGAAAAAGCCACTCCTCCTGCTGACAGTGGGCCAAGCTGCCACGCGACTACACTTCAGATTCTCCTTCACCACAAAGAAGGAGTCCCCTGTGTCCCCAGCTGAAGGCAGGCACAGGACGCCCCACTCGATTCTCCTCAAGTCCCAACGCTCCATGGGTGGCGGGAGGGCTCCCTAGCTGCCCACCTGCCACCTGCTGTTGCCTGGGTCAGTTCGCCTAAGGCTCCGAGTTACAAAAAGGAAGTGGCCGTCTTCTCCTTGCAGGGTGGCTGCGTGAATCACACGGGTTTGCGGGTGAAGACGTTCAGCACGATGCTTAACACTGGGAGCCAGAATGGACAGATGCCTCACCTCCGATCCGATACTGACCAAACCAGACAGGCAGAGGTGTCCAATTTTAACCTCACCCACCTGGGCTGCTGACCTGACCACGCACCACTCAGCAAGTCTCACTTCTGTCCTTTGGAGACCCATTTCTTACTCCCCTACTTGGGGTCTGCACAGTGCCTTCAAGAGGGACACCTGGGAGAGCCTGGTCACTGTGCCTGCTGCTTTTAAGGCTTTGCTACACTTTGGTGGCAATAACAGAGCCTCCTATGTCAAGGTTTTCTTCACAACACGTGCATGACTGTTTGAGGAGCAATTTTAAAATTATACTTGGAAAATTCTTCATAATTATAAAAGGCACTGGGTGTCACCAATTAACCAGTAAACATGATAAACTGAAAACTGGCATGATCGAATTTGTAATAAAAACTTCTCAGTGGTTTTGAGGACCTACAAACATTTCTTTCTCTTTAACTGATACGTAATTTGTCCAAACTGTCATCGATTTAAAAATTTACATTTTAATAGGATCTTCAAGACAACAAAATGTGATAATTAGGAAAGTTAAGGATGGGAAATGAGATTTGGCTGCAGGAATGATTCTTTAAAACTAGTGAGGAGAGCCAGGTGTGGTGGTGCACAACTGTAATCCCAGTGGCTCAGGAGGCAGAGGTGGGAGGATCCCAAGTTCGAGACCAGAGGCAGTCGGCGTCACTTAGCGAGACCCTGTCTCAAAAAGTGAAAAAATGGGTTGGAGGTGGTAGCTCAGTGGTCCAGCACTTGCAAAGCATGCAAGCGCGAGGCCTTGGGTTCAACCCCCAATACTGCAAAAATAAAAACAACAACAACAATAAAAAGCTAGTGAGGCCTGAGCTGCTCTAAGGGACTGTGGCAGCTGAATGCCGGCCATAAGCTCCCCTGCTTTCTATACAACTACTTTGACTTTCACTAAGTGGACTGTGAAGCTTTTAAAATCAATGCTGATGAAAAAACCAAGGTTCTTTAGACATGTCCAGTTTGGCTTCTTGCTAAATTTTTACGTCAAAAATTGTCAAATGTACTTAACCATACCTGATGGCGTGTGCCCTCGGAGTGAGAAAGGGTCTGACTTCCTACCTTCAAGACCCTTCACAGTGCAGCCCTTGCCCTACTGCAACAGCTTCATCAGAGTCCTTATTTCTGACTTACTGTTTTTTGGGAGTGGGTTACTGGGTCCTTCTCCCAAGCCTACAGCACCTGGTGCTCCCAGGCGGTCTCCCATCCAAGGAATAACCAGGCCCGACCCTGCTTAGCTTCCGAGATCTGACGGGATCTCGAGGTCACAATGCTCCTTCTACTTTAGTGAACCTACCTTTGGCTCCATCTATGGAACTACACTTCCTCTTTAGCTTTTTTTGAGGAGTGGTGTACTGAAGGGTCGAACCCAGGGCCTCAAGCATGCTTTTGCCAGCGCTCTACCACTGAGCTGCACCCCCAGCCCACTGTTCCCTTTTTTAAAAAGTATTTAATTATCTTTCTTTCTTTTTTTTACTTTTTGAGACAGAGTCTTGCTAAGTTACGCGGGCTGCCTCTGGCCTTGAACTCACACTCTTCCTGCTTCTCCCTCCTGAGTCACTGGGATTACGGGTGTGAGCGCCTGGCTCTCTTTAGCTGTAAACTTTGCAGCAAAGCCTACTCGTGTTACCCCAGTCAAAACTATTTCCACAGCACCTAACGTCTCCCCTTTCCTTACTTCGGCAGTTGTCCAGTGACGTCCTAGGTTTAAACGTTGCAGAGAAAAGGCGTTTCTGACAGCTTCTCTTAAAAAGTAGCCCCCAAACTACAGGGGATGTAAACCAGAAATACAATGAGCTAGGACAATCATGTCCCACAATGTGACACAAGACAAATAGCAGGTGGAGAGTGTCCGAAGTAAACAAAGAGGAGGGGCTCAGAGTGGAGCCAGGGGCTGAGAGAGCAGCCTGACGTCTTCCCAGAGACGCGAAGACCCCAGGCTAAGGGAGCTGGAGGCTCTAGCAGAGGGAGGGGAGCGTCAGTAAACAGACAGGGAGGGGATTTCAAACCAGGCGACAATCACGGCTACCCGCTGTCACCATTGAAGGATTACTTTCTGGAGAAACTGTGAACGGCTCCTGACATATAAAATATACAGGTTCTTGGAGGTTTCCAATGACGAAGAGCAAGAAGCCTACCTATGAACACAGGCATATCCACACCAACTGCTGACGTGAGCTTTTTTTTTTTTTGCAGAACTGGGTTTGAACCCGGGGCCTCATGCAGGCCTAGGCAAGTGCTCTATCACTGACCTGCACCCCCAACCCCCTTTTTATTTTCCACCTAGAGACAAGGTCTCACTAAGTTACGCTGGCTGCCTCTGGCCTCAAACCTGTAATCCTCCTGCCTTAGCCTTCTGAGTTGCTGGGATTAAAAATGTGCACCACTGCACCAAGAGTAGTGCTTGCTGTTAATGACGAAAGAATGGGCAGCTATATGACATGACCTTGAATGCTGAGGTCATAGAAGTCCTAGACGTATACATAGCTTACTATTGTTGTTGTTCTTGTTAGGTGCCATAGAGTTGTGTCCGACTCATAGCGACCCTCATAGGGTTTTCAATGGCAGATTGCTTTGGGATTGCCTTGGGAGTGGGTTGCCATGTCCTTCTCCTATTTTTGCGGTGCTGGGAATTGAACTCGGGACCTCAGAGACTGCAGAGTGGCGCTCTACTAACTGAGCTAAATCCCAGCCCAGCTTACTATTAGGGATTAAGAAAAAACATCTTCCCAGAAGTGGAACAGAATGATTGTTGTTGTTGTTGTTAGGTGCCGTCGAGTCGATTTCTGACTCATAGCGACTCTCTGTACAACAGGGGAAACACGATTGTCAGTGCTTCTCTGCTGTTCATAGGGTTTTCAATGGCAGATTGATTTTTGGGAGGCGGTTGCCAGGTCCTTCTCCCAAGCCTACAGTTTCTGGTGTTCCCAGGCGGTCTCCCATCCAGGTACTAACCAGGCCCGACCCTGCTTAGCTTCCGAGATCTGACGGGATCGGATGCCACAGGGCTACCGCTGCAGGCTGACCCTCATAGGGTTTTCAATGGCTGTTTCGGGATTGCCTTGGGAGTGGGTTGCCAGGCCCTTCTCCCATTTTTGCGGTGCTGGGAATCGAACTCGGGACCTCAGAGACCGCAGAGCGGCGCTTTACCAACTGAGCTAAATCCCAGCCCCGGAACAGAATGATAGAGATTTTAAAAAGGATAATACTGAAGATGACTAACGGGGTGGAGCAGGCAGGGAAGGTATAATCTAAGATCCGCTAAATGAACTTCCAGAAAGAAGGCAGTGGGAAGAAAATTGAAGTAACCCAAGGAATAGAGAACCGAATGAGAGAGTCAGATTCCAAAGGGTACCGCATGCCCTGCACAATGAATAAGAAAACCCTACAAAGCACGTCATGAAATTGTGGAGGACCAGATATAAAGACAAAATCCCAAAAAGCTTCAGCGGGAAGATTAAAATAAAACTGCATATAAAAGGATGACGATTTAAAACAACCACAGATTTCTCCTTATTCTGGTGGCTGTATGCAGTGGAATAATGCCTTCAAAGTTCCAAATAAACACGAGTTCCGTTATGAAATTCTACACACAGCAGCCCATAAGCTGGGTCTAAGGGTTTTTTTGAAATTTCAAGTCATCAACTCCCATGCATCTTTCCTTGGGAAGTGCTGTGGACTGAACGTGTGAGAATCTGTGTTTAGCTTAGCAGCTAAGCAGGTGGTTTCTGGGGACTATGACAAGGGACTAAGCAACAGGTACAACAGCTGTTACTTTTTTACTATAAAAATTGACATTTAGAACTACCTACATGTACTCTGAAAATTCTCAATTGGCCAACATCTGCCTTCACTCCCAGTTGGAACGGACTCTCCCCAGATCAGCCTGTGGCGGGCAGGGCCCTGTTGTATCCGCATCCCCCTCCCCAGTGCTCTGGGCCCCCAGTTCTCTTCCCTGCAATGTGGATATGCTATCATTTCCTCTGTTCTGGACAGCGTAAACTTATTAAGTGGTCCTACGAATAACTTGCCTGCAGCTGTAGCCCTGTGGCATCTGATCCCATCAGATCTCAGAAGCTAAGCAGGGTCGGGCCTGGTTAGTCCTTGGATGGGAAACCGCCTGGAACACCAGGCGCCATAGGCTTGGGAGACGGACCCAGCGACCCACACCCAAAAAACAATCAGCCATTGAAAACCCTATGAGCAGCAGAGAAGCACTGACAATAGTGTTTTACTTGTTGTACACAGGGTCACTATGAGTTGGATACTGACTTGAAGGCACCTAACAACAACAAGAATAATTTAACTTACTGAGGAACCTTCCTGGATATCAATTTCATTAGTTATCCCTTCTAGTTTCAAGTCATCTGCAGATCAGATGACACCAGTGAGAAAATCAACACTCCAGTCATTGCTGCAGATGTGGAAGGGCTGAGGGTACAAGAATCCTCAGGCACCCCGCAGTTTTTCAGCCTGGGGGCCCTGGGACACAGAGCCTGCCACAGTGCAGTTTCTGTGGCCTTCACAGCTGAGCTGGCCACGGCAGGGACACACTGCTGCCCGATCTGGGGTCTGGGGTCTCCTGAGCCCTGTGACCCCTGAGGAGACAAGGCAGAAGTGTGTGTCCACTGGCTCTGTCTTCCTTATGGAAGCTGGAGGCACGCGGTGTGGGCCGGAGGCGAGGGGATGTTGCAGAATAGGGAATGGCGTGAGCAGATTTTAAAAGGGCCCAAGAGAGGGACTCGAGACAGTTAGAAATCTTGCTCCAGGCTAGGATTTAATCTATTCTTTAACGGTCTGTGAGGAGGCATCAGTTCATTCACTCTGGCGCCAAGCCACACTTCTGCACTTTACCTGCAAGGACATCATGCAAGGCTTTGCTGACAGGCTAGCTGGCATCCAGACATGCCTGCTGAGGCCCCGCTGCATCTCCCAGCCACCACAGCAGGAGAGTCAGGTGGGTCTCCTGCACCTGGTGTGCGCATGTGCGGGAGAATACCGCCCCGCTCAGGTTACGGGAGGACTCCGTCCCCTCCTTCCTTTCTCCTTGAGTCTCCGCGCCAGGTCTTCACAGTGCTGCCCACATGGCAAACAGCTTGGCAGTCTCCTTCCCAAGATCCCTTGTGGGATTCATCTGGGTCAGACACCAGACTTGTGCAGAGAGGCATTCTCCCACGACTGCCACTCTATCTCGGGCTTTAATTTCCTCTAATCACTGTTTACTCCACGCTTCCCAGGGTGACGATCATATTCCCTGATAACAAAGGCAGCACCTTGTCACTGGAAGGGTCTCACTTTCTCCCTCCACACCAGCAGCCCCGATTCCGAACAACACGACCAGCTCTTCCCTTTCTTCTTGCCTTGAAATCAGTCAAGTGCCCTTTCCCCTTTGGGCACCATAATTTTCATCTCGAACTAAGATGATACAGGGCAGCTGTCTTCTAGTCATAGCCTTCTCATTTCCTTTTGACTCTGTGCTCTTCATTCTGTTTCTCATATTTTCCTTTAAAAATAGTGTTTGTTGTTGTTAGGTGGTGTCAAGTTATGTCCACCTCACAGCGACCTTCGCTTGGTTTTCAATGGCCGATTGTTTTGGGATTGCCTCGGGAGTGGACTTCCATGTCCTTCTCCCATTTTTGCAGGGCTGGGAATCGAACCTGGGTCCTCAGAGATTGCAGAGTGTTGCTCTACCAACTGAGCTAAATCCCAGCCCCAAAACAGTGTTTGGCAAAAGCTAATTTGGGTACTTGCTTGTTTTCTCTTTCACTGGCATTGTTATAAATCATATTGTCTGGCATAATTTAAGCAATAAAACCAAGCAGTACTGGACTATAACCTAAAGTATGGAATAAATATTCTTACATCTAATGGGGAGAGGGAACACATGTCCTCCACAGACCATTGCCCACTGCAACTAACACAGTGGACACCCTGCCCTCCAGGCGCAGGGCCCACCTCCGCACACCCCGAGGCTGGGCTGTGCGGAGTGATTTCGACTCTGCTAACAGATGAGGCTAGAGAGGAGGCAGAAGGAAAATCTCATGGTGGGGAACCCAACAGTACCTCAGCCACATGGTCAAAATCAAGATGAGGAGTGACAAGTCAGGTGGGTAGTAAGTACCCCTCAGATGGGTTCTTCCTCTCCAAAACCTATGTTGTTGTTGTTGTTAGGTGCCGTTGAGTCATGTCCAACTCATAGCGACCCTTATAAGGTTTTCAATGGCAGATTGTTTCGGGATTGCCTTTGGAGTGGGTTGCCACATCCTTCTCCCATTTTTGCGGTGCTGGGAATCGAACTGGGGACCTCAGAGACTGCAGAGCGGCGCTCTACCAACTGAGCTAAATCCCAGTCCTCTAAAACCTATATCCATGGTTTGATCATGAGAAAAACATCAGGCACAGCTCAAAAGAAGATCTGCAAAATACGAGACTGAAGTTCCTCAAAACCAACAAGATGTCAAAAACAAGGAAAGTCAGAGACTGTCACAACCCAGAGGAGCCAGAGAAGACATGACACCTGAATGCGCCAGAGTCACTAGATGGGATCCTCAGACAGAAAAATGACATCAGGAAAAAACCAAGGAAATATAAATAGTATTCTTTGGTTAATAATGACACATCGATATTGGCTCAGCAACTGTGACAGATATGAACCACACTAATGGCTTAGCTAATAAGCTGGGTGTGGGACATACAGGAACTCTTGCACAGTTTTCCCAATGCTTCTGTAAATCTAAGACTCCTACAAAAAAGTTTATCAACATATACAGCTATTGTTTGTACAGCATTGCTAAAAAGAACCATATTAACGCTTTCCCCTCCTGTCCTGAGATGGGATGATTCTAATAGGAAATTTTGTTTATTTTTAAGCCTCTCAAAATGCTTGAGGTGTGATCTTTTAGTGGGCTGGGGTTTAGCTTAGCGGGCAGAGTGCTGCTCCGCACTCTCGGAAGACCCAGGTTCGATCCCTAGCACCACAGAAATGGGAGAAGGACCTGGCAATCCACTCCCGAAGCAATCCTGAAACAGTCAGCCATTGAAAATCCTATGAGGGTCACTACGAGTCGGACCTAACTCGATGGCACCTAATAACAACAACAACAACAACAACAACTCATACACATTGTTTTCTGAAGTAGTAGGCTTATTTGGAAGGGAGAGGGATATGTTTTCCTTTTCTACCATTCCAGGTATTAACTTGTTTCGGCTCCAAATCTACCCTTCTGACTTGTCTTTGTGATGTCGGAAATTTATAGACATTTCAGCACCGCCAGCTAGCTCTATTTTAGGCTCCAAAAATAAAGGAGCATAGAAAGGGACTCAAAGCTGGAGGAGGAAGGGTCCTGCTTCTTCCTGTCCACTGCCTGTGGCCTTCCTGCCCGTAGCCTACGGGCTTGTGGGCAACTTGTGTGCTTCCTGTCTGCAGTCTGTGGACTTCCTGCCTGCAGCCTAGGAGCTTCCTGCCTGCAGCCTGGGAGCTTCCTATCTGCAGCCTGTGGGCTTCCTGTCCGCTTGCTGTTCCTGTGAACTGTACCCTAGCACTGCCTTACTTCGACAACTGCTTCCTTACTATTGTTGTTGTTGTTAGGTGCCGTCGAGTCGGTATCCGACTCATAGCGACCCTACGTACAACAGGGGAAACACTATTGTCAGTGCTTCTCTGCTGTTCATAGGGTTTTCAATGGCGGACTGATTTTTGGGAGTGGGTTGCCGGGTCCGTCTCCTAAGCCTACAGCACCTGGTTTTCCCAGGCGGTCTCCCATTCAAGTATTAACAAGGCCTGCCTCTGCTTAGCTTCCGAGATCTGACGGGATCAGATGTCACAGGGCTACAGCTGTAGGCTTCCCTTACTGTAGCAGCAGCAAAATCTAGTCTGTCATTTTTCCATTATGTGCAGAATAAGCTTCCTCAAGTGTCCCCCACCCCCGAGACAGGAGCACCAGCCAGAGGCACGCCCTAGGACCTCTCTTACCTCCATGACACTTTACAGCAGTGGTAGCAAAACCTGAGTGCTTCAGAGTCATGGTAAAGCATGGGTTCCCAGGCCTCACTCTCAAGTTTCTGACTCAGGTCTGACAGGGGCCAAATAATCTGCATTTTGCAAGTTCCTAGCTTATGTTGGGGCTGGGATTTAGCTCAGTTGGTAGAGCGCCGCTCTGTAGTCTCTGAGGTCCCAAGTTCGATTCCCAGCACCGCAAAAATGGGAGGATGTGGCAAACCACTCCCAAGGCAATCCTGAAACAATCTGCCATTGAAAACCCTACGAGGGTCGCTATGAGTTGGATACGACTCGACGGCACCTAACAACAACAGCAGCAGCTTATGCTGAAGCCACTGGCCTGGGAACCAGATTTTGAGAACACTGCCTTCGAGGTCTTTATTCACCCTTCACTCACCCAGTTAAATTATATCCCATCAACCTTTGTTTATGTTAACTTTCTGTTCAAGTAACTGGTGTGGCTTCTGTCTCCCGACTGAACCCTGACTGGTGGAGAAACTGGCACCAGGAGTGGTTCCCAGAAACAGAGGATCTGGCGTTGGTGTCCTGTTCTTGGGCTTAAACACAGTGCAAAGCTGTCAGTGGGAAGCCATATTCCTATTATCCAGGCAGGCTGTGGCATTGTGACTAAAGAAACCACTGTCTGTGACTATGATGATGTCTCCCTGGAGCCCCTGGAGGTTGAGGCGAAAGTGGCTGCTGCCCCGGCCATTGAGGCAGAACCCAGGGCTACAGTGCTCGGTGTGGGAGAGGGGCCTGAGTGTCGGCAGAGATGGTAGAGGTAAACGAGCAGCTAATTCCTCAAGAACTTGCAGGAATGGTCAGCCCCAAAAGAATACCATTTCTTGCAGGTACAGGGCTGATGTTTCCAAGCTAGACACAAATGTGATTCTGCACGATGAGGATGTACCAGTTGACTTCCAAGCTTCATCACACCTCTCATATGAAAGCTGGGCGGTGATATGGAAGGAGTAGGACCTCTGTACCAGGCACAGGGGCACATGGATACCGTCAGTCAGCTTTATCTTGGCTGTGACCTAATACCTGACAGAAACAACTTAAGGGAGGGAAGATTTATTTTGCTCATGGTTTCGGAGGTTTCAGCCCATCATGGCGGGGCAAGGGTGGGGCAGGGGCGGGGCATGGTAGAATGGCTCACATCATTGTGGGCAGGAAGCAGAGTGGAGTAGAAACAGGAAGGGGTCAGGGAGAAATATAGCTGCCAAGGACGTATCCTCAGCAACCTAATTCCTCCAACTGGACTCTACCTTAACCAGTTCCACCACCTCCCAATGACCTACTCAAATTTTGTATCCATCAATGGATTAAGCCATTCATTAGGTCAGAGCCTTCCTAATCGAACCATCTTCGGAAATGCCCTCATAGACAATCCCAGGTGTGCTTTCCTGGCTGTTTCTCAATCCAGTCAAGACTAATCATCGAATGCTTAAGATAAGGCTGATGCCTGAAAATTGGAGTCACCCTCAGCCTCCCACAGCAGTGGAAATGACTGGCTTTCCGCTGTGCGAGAACCACCACTGGGCTCAGAAGCCCAGTGACCAGCTTTCCTGAGCAAGTGTTGCGTAGGCTACTCACTCAAGACAACCCCATCCGGCCCTAACTGCCCTTGCCCCGTAAGGGGGACAGGTTCCACCATGCTGGAGAGCGGGAAACAACTTATACACAGAACTGCAGGACCTTGCAATTTTGTATCTGCAGAGACAGGGGAAGTGTGTATGGGAACAGATTCTAACAATGTGAGGCCAAAGAGGAGGAATCTAACACTGAACTGGTGGCATTTATTACTATTGTTGTTGTTAGGTGTTGTCTAGTCTGGTCCGACTGATAGTGACCCTATGTACAACAGAACGAAACACTATCTGACAATGTGCCAGGCCTGGCGCTACTGTCAGTGCTTGTCTGCTATTCATAGGATTTTCAATGGCTGATTGTTTTGGGAGTGGGCTGCCAGGTCCTTCGCCCAAGCCTACAGCACCTGGTGTTCCCAGGTGGTCTCCCATCCAAGGACTAACCAAGCCTGACCCTGCTTGGCTTCCGAGATCAGATGGGATCGGACGCCAGGGTGGTGTGGCTGTTACTGCTACGGGAGGTTCTATTAGAAATGTTCATTTGATATTCGGAACACGTGGCTAGAAGTGCCTCCAACTGCCTGCTGGACTGACTCAGAGTCCAGGGCATTGTTGAGTCCGTGTTTAAAGAGGATGAGAAACCATCACGTGTGTGGCGGAGAGAAGAGAGAACCCACAGGCTTGGGGGGACAGGGAGCGCTGGCACAGACTCTTCATGTGCAACTGGCACGCTCAACCCCGAGGCCACGCCCTCCCTGCGTGGTGGAGGACCACACACGCGAGGCGAGTCCCTTCACTCCGAGACCCTCTGTGCTTCTGGGCTGTGTGGGTCAGGCACAGGGCAGGAGACAGCTCACTGGTTTCAGTGGGAACGGCATTTCTCGGTAGGAAAGGGCCAGTGCGGGTGCCAACACCAAGGCAGGTCTGGGTACCCGGGATGAGCAACCAGGAAGGACTGGGAATTAGAATGCCCGACTCACAGGGATCTCTGGTGGCAGCTAACTGATCACAGTGTTCCTAAGACCCACAGCCCTAGGGCGCAGCCAGTGACACTGTCCTGTACCCAGGTCCCCTCCTCCTTCCCAAGGGACTTGCAAAGGGTCCTGACCC
This sequence comes from Pedetes capensis, assembly GCA_007922755.1. NCBI lineage: Eukaryota > Metazoa > Chordata > Mammalia > Rodentia > Pedetidae > Pedetes > Pedetes capensis. The sequence continues at coordinate 683 of VMDO01040421.1, read as the reverse complement.
TCGCAAGAGTCGTGAGTGACCTTGGGCGTCCATAGAGAATCGCATTTTCCACATATAAAGTCACCCTGGATAAATTCTTCATTCTGAAGCAAGTCAGCTGCAGGGCAAGAGAAAAGCCAGGCAAAGATCAAATTGACTGTCGCGCGATTTGCCGTTCACAGAAAAGTCAAGGGGCAGATCTGCTTTCCAGAGGTACTGGCCATGGGTTCCGAATGCTCACTCATTCCCAGAACGCAAAAGGCCACTCTGCTCTTCTAATCACAGTAGAGGAACTGGTCATCAGGTGACAGATGGCGTCTTAGCCCACGTTTAAGTCACCAAGAGCACAGGAGGGCTGCAGAGCCTGAACGTGTGATTGTGACACTAGGCAGCATCTCTCTGTGGGCTCTCTGACCCCCAGGGTGAGGGATGCTGTGGGCTAAAGAGCCAAACAGGGAGCCTCTGCAACTTCCTCCTGTTATCAGGCCAGCAAAGCCAATGCACACCCTGTCCCTGGGGAAAGCATGGGAGTCGGGCCCCACAGGTGGGTCTTTTGTGTGTGCTACTCTGACATGGGGCTGGGATTTAGCTCAGTTGGTAGAGCGCTGTGCTGCAGTCTCTGAGGTCCCCAGTTCAATTCCCAGCACTGCAAAAATGGGAGAAGGACCTGGCAATCCACTCCCAAGGCGATCCCGAAACAGTCA
>VMDO01040420.1:0-11933 GCA_007922755.1 Pedetes capensis | reverse complement strand
CTATCCTTGTTTGAAGACCTCCAAAGGAGCCAGCTCTTGAGTCCCTCTCAGAGATCCATTCTAATTGCCAGGAATTCTTGTGGTATAGAAATGTTTCCGGATATCTAGCCAAAATCCTTCACAGTGTGCTCCCTTGTTCTCTCTTGTTCTGTCTTCTGGGAAGATACGGAGCAGTGGATCCTCGAGTTTTCTGTTAGAACAGTTCTTCTGATCAAAGGTCAGCGTGAAACATTCCAGTCGCTTCCTCCAGCATCAGTAATATTGCATTATCCCATTTTCCAATCTGATTCATCTTGGCAGTTCTGAACTTCTCAGGGAACTCCACAACTGAAAGTAGCACCTGTTGGGGCTATGGTTGTAGTTCAGGGATAGAGTGCTTTTTCTAGGTTACACAAGGCCTTGGGTCCCCAGCACTACCCACATGCAAGAAAGTTGTTGTTGTTGTTGTTGTTGTTGTTGTTGTTAGGTACCATCGAGTCAGTGTCTGACTCATAGCAACCCTGTGTACAACAGGTGAAACGCTATTGTCAGTGCTTCTCTGCTGTTCATAGGGTTTTCAGTGGGGGGGGGGTTGCTTTTTGGGAGTGGACTGCCGGGTCCTGCTTAAAAGTCTGCAAATTCAATTGAGCACTGTGGTGCTCACCAGTAATCCCAGCAACTTGGCAGGTGGAGGCAGCAGGATCTTGAGTTCAAGGCCAGAGGCAGCCTGCTCCATTTAGCAAGACCCTGTCTCAAACTAAAAGAGGGCATGAGACTGCCACTCAGTAATAGAGCACTTTGCCTAACGAGATCCTAGGTTCAAGGCCCCACTACCATAAAAAAAAAGACATTTTTCCCCCAGAGGCCTTTCAGACAACTTTTCAGTAAGATCAAACTTAAATGGTGTAATATAAAGATATCCCTATATTTCCTTTGACAGTTGCTACCAAAAAGCTGTGTTACCTTAAGCAGTGACAAAACAAAGCAAAACAAAACACATACACAAAAAACCTAAGTCTGGGAAATGCACAGGATATTGTTAGGCTTACTATGCCTCTGTCTTACTCTTGCCACTGCCAAGCTTTGTTGGGATCATTCATTATAATACATTATAGTTAACAAAGGCTAACTGGCTTAAGCGATCACTTTTCCATTATTTATCTAGTATAACTTCTGTTAACAATCTCATACATAGAAATTCTATGCCCTCACCTACCTACGTATAGACATTGCCTTGAAAAAAACTTATTAAATCTTTTTCTCTTCTTTTTTCTTTTCTTTTCCTTTTTTTCTTTTTTCTCCCTTCCCTTCCTTTTCCTTCCTTCCTTTCTTTCTTTTTGTGGTATTGTGAGGTTGAACCCAGGGCCTTGATTGTACTTTGCTGAGCTGCATGCCTACCCCCTTAAAAAAATTTTTTTTAAATCTTGAAACAGGGTCTTGCTAAGTTATGCAGGCTGCCTCTGGCCTCGAAATTGACGGCCTCTTGCCTCCACCTCCTGAGTGGCTAGGGTTACAGGCATGTGCCACCCTGCCCAACTCTTACTGAATTTTTTAATAACCTTGTTGTTGTTGTTAGGTGGGAGTCCGACTCATAGTGACCCTATGTATAGCAGATCAAAACATTTCTCTTTTCTGTGCCAGACACACGATCTTATTTATATTTTAAGCCCATTGTTGCAGACACTGTGTCAATCTGTCTGGTGGAGGGTTTTCCTTTTTTTCGTTGACTTGCCACCCTCCCAAATATGATGTCTTTCTCCAGGCATTGATCTCTCCTGACTATGTGTCCAAAATATATAAGGTGTAGTCTGGCCATTCTTGTTTCCAAGGAGCACTCTGGTTGCACTTTTTCTAGGACAGATCCGTTGGTTCTTTTGGCAGTCCATGGTATATTCAATAAATGCCTTATTAAACTTAATACTGTTTTATAGGTGAAAAGGGCAACAGAGACTTAATAAATTAACTCTTATGTGGTATCATCTTCAGACATCACATATGACTCCACAGTGCCCATACCCAACCTTAAGTGCTACAGCACCTCATGTCATGGACCTGTCTACTTTGACCCCATGACACCATTTATGAGTTAACTTGCCCAAGGGTAAATCAGCTAACAAATGATGAGGCTGGAATTCAAACCCAGCCATACTGGCTCCAGAGTATGCAGACCTAGGCTGACATAGTGTCTTTCAGTATTTAAGCAACAGCATTTGTTGAATGGACACATACAAAGTCTATTCTTTCCCCATCTCATATGTATGTAGCCTGGCATTATTTGCCACCATATGCATATGTGTATTCCCTCATGCTAAATACATTTACTTGTAACATCTATAACTTTTCAAAATCACCTTGAATTTAGATTTGATGTTTTTAGGGATTGGTCATACTATCACCACTAAATTGCCCATGTATATATGCATTTTCCTGATCATTTTATCATATAAATGTGATTGTATAAAATGCAGGAACTAAAGTACATGTGTTGCTTTCTTTCAATAGACTGGGCCTACTAGAATATTGGGTTAGTCCAACAAAACTAATGATAGGGAGTTTGTGGCGGTAGAAGTGGGAGGGAAATTTATTTTTAATAATTAGGACAAAACTTATAGCTAGCTCTGTTTTCAGTCTTGTTAGGTACCCTCTAATCCTGTCCAACTCATAGTGACCCTCATAGGGTTTTCAATGGCTGATTGTTTCGGGATTGACTTGGGAGTGGATTGCCACAACTTTCTCCCATTTTTGCAGTGCTGGGAATCGAACCTGGGACCACAGAGACTGCAGAGCGGTGCTCTACCAACTGAGCTCAATCCCAGCCCGCACACCTGGATACTAGAAAAGCATTAAACTTGTCCTCACCTCTTCCATGTCAACTTATCAACTGCTTATCTTAAGATCAACAGTAAAAACAGGACATTCTTTTATATTCTGCTGTTGTACAATACTTATTTTATTCCTTCTTTCTGAGCATATACTATACATATTACATATATACATATGTAATACATAATATATAATATATGCTATACATATACACACACAGTATACAATATATAATATGTTGTTGTCAGATGCCATTGAGTCGGATCCAATTCATAGCAACCCTGTCTATGCCACAGAAGGAATACTTTCCTACACTGTGCCATGCCTGGCACTATGTCAGTGCTTCTATGCTATTTATAGGGTTTTCAATGGCTGATAGTTTCTGGATTGCTTTCGGAGTGGATTACCACATCCTTCTCCCATGATATGTGTTGTGTATAATTATATATATAATATTTGCCAATAAATATATATAATATATAATCAGATATTGGACAATCCTCTTCTTTCTTTGAAACCTAAGCTCCTCTTTCCTTTGTCCCCAGCAAGCTGACTTACGTAGTACATTTACCATTAACACATTTTTTTGTAAGTTCACATGTAGATACCACATTAATGTCAATGGAAAAACAGAGTTGACTCACTCTTTTATAACCATACTAGATATCTTAGTTTGGGGTTAATTGTTGAAATTCCACTCATCTGTCTGCTTCAAAGATTTGTGATTCCTTTGCCTTTTGTTTAGTTGGCTGATGTCTTGAAAGTCCTTTCGATGAACAGTGTGAGTTACAAGTGAATTAGCTGAACTTCAAATTTTTTTTTAATGATTTGGCTATTCACTAGATTTCTGAAAGAATCACATTAATTCCAGGTATCAAAGCCACCTAAACTCTGGTTATTAGGCGTGCCACTTGTTAAACTCCTGATTTGGGAATTAATTTTAGAGTGATCCTTGCAAACAGAGTTATCTCAGCTGACTTAGAGAATAATATGTCATTATTGGGAACAAGGGTTCATTTAAGTTGACTGATATACTTTTTTACATAAAACTCACATTTTTTAATTGCATTGCTTCTTAATAGCTTGTGAGTAGAAATGTAGGCCACTATCAAAATTGATTTAAGATGTACAGCATTATATGTTTAAAATATTATTTAAAAAATATTGTGTAAGCATTTATGTAAGACTAGTGTTCTTTTTAAATTATGGACTAAATTTATGAACACTCGGAAGGTATAGAATTATTAAATAATTTTATGCTAAAATATGCAAAATATTCAGCCACTAAATTTGTATAGAAATTTGAGTTTGGGGTAAAACTTGTAGTAAGATAATTGTTAATAAGATGCTTTTACCTATTTTAAGTTACATCATATTCAAACTTACACAATTAACATTATACATCTACTTCCTCCCCATTAATTTACATCTCTCAAGATACTTCTTGCGAGTCCAGTAAGGTGAATCACAGTTATCTTGCCAGGATAAACAGCTGTGGAATATCTTTAAAAACCTAGTGTTTATATTCCTTTACCACACCAAATTGTGCCCTGTGAAGCTCTTAGATACACGTAGCTCAACTTAGTTTCATAGATTTCTCCAGTATTATTCAGTAGTCAGTGATTTACATGATACTGATGGAAAGTGTTTTTGAGTCTCTTGTTGTTGTTGTTGTTGTTAGGTGCCCTCGAGTCGGTATCCGACTCATAGCGACCCCCATAGGGTTTTCAATGGCTGACTGTTTTGGGATTGCCTTGGGAGTGGATTGCCAGGCCCTGCTCCCATTTTTGGGTGCTGGGAATTGAACTCGGGACCTCAGAGACTGCAGTGCAGTGCTCTACCCACTGAGCTAAATCCCAGCCCTTTGAGTCTCTAGGATTACTGTATTTGCAAATAAAGGATTTCATAGTGGTAAGTCCTGTGTAATGATTTCTAAATTATAATAATACTGAGTGAAAATATCTAAGAGTTCTTAATGATCGTGGATGAAAAATATTTTAAAACTAATGTAATAATAACAAAGAAAAGTAGAAACTTGATTCTGCATTTATATATTATCTAGGTTACTGGTTATTTTAGTAACCTGTTCTTCCCTTCCTTTAGGTATTGGTTTCACTCATGCCCTAAATATTTATTGTATACCTACTGTGTGTAAGTCACTGTGCCATGTACTTGGTCTAGATTTTGACCAGGGGATATTGATCCAATCAGGGAAGCAGAAATTCAGGGCCCCATTCAAAATTAGGTAATTACAGCAGAGATAAGTGCACAGCACTAAAGGCACCTGGCTTTATGAGAACATTTAATAGGACCATATCATTGAAACAGCAGGGCTTAGAAATGCCTCCTTTCCTGAGGAAAAGCAATGGGATCTGCACCATGAGAAGCAATTAGAAAGGACAGGGGACAGTGGAAGATGGACTCATGTCCTATATATGAGAACACTGGGAAACATAAGAATTCAAGAACCGGAGGTAACAGTTCTTGACTGGGGTGGTAGAAAGACCTGAGAAGCAGAACCCAAAGTCCACATTGATGACTTGTACAGGGGATCCGAAGATAGTCCCTGCAGATCAGTCTTATGTTTGCTTTTTCACTACAGGCCTGGCCCTTCAAATCAAAAGTTCATCAGCACCTAAACTCCAGGTTTTACACATCCAATTGCTTCAAATATAGATAGCACAAAGAAGGAGATTTTTAACCAAGTAGAGCCCGCCCACTTCCTGTGCCCTGAAGAACTACACCTGTCCTGCTAGCCAGATAGAAGACAAACCCTAGGATTATAACTCTAAGCAGCTGCTCCGCCCCAGACTGTCCACCATGTTGTTCAGGATTGTTACCTTGATAGTCTCTGACTGCTCACTACTTTGGGAGTTCCCTTGACCTCCTGCCCTTTTAGTTCCTCTGTTAGTTTGGAAGGAAGGTTTCCTGCTGTTAGGGACTTTCTCTTCCTGCAACCTGTCTAAGTGCCTCTCCATTAAAGCTAGCTGTGTGCTACTGCCCCCTGGAGGGCATACCTTTTTCCTAGATCAGCTGTGAAATGCCTTGAACTCCCATTGAGTACTTAATGACTTTGCCCTTGGCCAGAGAACAGTAAGAAGCTTTATTTATTTATTTATTTATTTATTTATTGTTGAGACAAGGTCTCTCTGTGGAGCCCAAACTGTTCTGGAACTTGCTACATAGACCAGGCTGCCCTTGAATTCCTGTCAACCCTCCCGCCTCAGTCTCCTGAGTGCTAGGATTACAGTTGTGCACTACTTGGCCTAGTGGAAAGCTACTAAAAGAGGGCTTCAATCAAGATTGGACATGGTTTGAATTGTTACTTTGGCTAATCTGGAGAGCAAAACATACCCGAAGAGGAGGAGATGTCAATTTGAATGAGACAAATGGCTGTGGGAATGGAAAGAATGAAGAAATAGTAGATATGGTGGATACTACCAAGGAGCATTAATCAATCAAACATTATTTACTTAGCATCTACTGTGTGATTGACAATGCATAGTTATAGTGTATATGTAAGAGGGGTTAGGGAGAAAAGAGAGGGAGAGGGAGGGGCGAGAGAGGAAAAGAGAAGAGAAGAGATCTATGTATCCCAGAACTATTGATTGAATTGCCAGGACAATATAAATACTTTGGTATAGTTTATGTGTGCTTTATAGTGGAGATAAAACTTACATCATTAAGCCAGCAGAGGATTGTTAAGGATATCAGTGTGGCTGAGAGAGATTTCTCAAATAGGGTCAGATGAATTAACTCTTAGAAAGTTTCAAATTATCAAAATACATGTAATCACCTATTCCTATTATGAAATTTAAAGGTTTTCTTTGCTGTAGCTGTACAAACAGAATCTTAAAATTTTCAACAAGGAGAATTAATTAAATTTTATCATCGCTCCCTAAGATTTAAACAATGCTGTGTCAATAGCTTCAGTGGCCAATGTCATTCTTGATTTTAATGATGAGAATCAAAGAATGAAGCAGTTTCTTTGACCTTGATGAAAGGAGGTGGCAAAATTTAATTGGGGCCTTTGAAGGACAGGTTGCGCTTGAGAGATCATGAGATAAGGTGGTATTCAGGGTGGAGTTGATATATGTGAGGAGAATAGGGTGTGTGGAGGTCATCATAGAAAAACATTGTTAAGAATGTGTAAAAATAATATTGAGCAGTGAGGGTGGGGTTGGATTTTTGGATGGCCTTGGAAATCCTAGGCAGGAATTAGGTCATCATCCTAGGTTCCTGGCAGTGAAGTGATATAGTGAAAGTATTGTTTCAGATTGGCCAGGCACTAGAAACAGGATGGATGAGAGGAGATCCTTTCAGGCCCAAGGGTAGCAAAGAGGGACAGCTAGGAGGCTGTTTCAGATCTGTAAGCGAGAAAGACTGAGAGCCCAGAGGAAGGGAAGAGGAGAGAAGAAGGGCAAATGTGGTCATCAGAGAAGAGGCAAAGCCAATAAACACTTAATTTTAGTTAAAGAACTTGAAAACTTGACTTGGCTACGTAGAGGTTCCAATGAAAGCATTAAAGAGGATGAGCTGTTGAAACTCTTGTCTGAAATAATCTGTCAGTGAAGATACTTTTGGCTGCAGGCCACAGAAAGTGCTAGCTCAGTTGGCCCACACAACCATGACTTCACATAGCAAGAGTCCCAGCCCAGGGCACTGAGAAGGAAGTGAGAGAGCAGTGAGTTTATAATAGCCTCAGGATGCCATATTCTCTGTACTTTGCTGTTCCTCCATCCTTGTCCTACCAGATCACCTCCATAGGGTCATAAATAGGCTCCTGGAGCCCCAGGAGTCAGAGCCAAAGGCACCCTAAGGCACTATTTCTCAACACGCATCTCATCACAGATAAGACCACTCTCAGCAGGTGTACTCACTCTTCAAATTCCAGAATTGCCTCCTTTCCCCATGCTTGGAAGGGAATGGAAAGGGACCATAGTCCTTGAGGCAATGGCCATTGAATTGCTTGGTTAATCTTCATAATCTTAATAAGTATCCCAAGGAATTGAGTTGTAATAGAGAAATTAGACAGAAAGTACTCAGACTGAACTAATTCCACATTTAGTATTGTCTCTTTAGTGCGGTATTCTCCACCCTGGCCTGTGGTGAACTGACAGATGTTTAACAGTTAGTTGGTCTGGGGAGAGGTGAGGGGTAGTTCCTAATTTGTAGCACTCACCAATTTTTGTTTTACAAACGTTCTCATCATGAATACTTTCAAGCTGCTAACAACAAACAACCAGTTCACAACATTTCTAGAAAATCTAACAGTTGGCTCTGATGAGTTGGAAAAAATGAGGGCCGTCTCAGGCAGTACATTTAGAATCAGGTGGGACATTTAAAAAAATGCCTGTCCTAGTGCTCTATCTTCAGATACTATGATTTATCTGGTTTGGTTTGGGGAAGGGCACATTCCTTTCTCCCTGTCCCTTTTTCCTTATCCATTCGTGCCTGCCTCTCTTTCTTCCTTCTTCCTTCCTACCCTCCCTACCTCCCTCTTTTATAATTTCCAGAAGTAATTCTGATGTTCTTTCCATGGTTTGGAACCAGTGATCAAGAGCAGGGAGTGCTTCATAAACTTTATGCATTGATATTACTGAAGGGCTGACTAAACCCACCTTCCAGAGTTTCTGCTTTACTAGGTCTGAGTTGGGGCTAGGAATTTGCATTTCTGGAACATTCCCTGGTGATGTTAATGTTGTTGGTCCAGACACATCTTACTTTGAGTCTCGGGTGGGGGGGGCATGGACTTTGGGGGCCACAGCTTGGTTTTAAATATAAGTTTCTGCCAGGGTGTACAGTCAAGTCCTGGGTAATGGTTTTGTGGGTTTCCATCATGGTTATAGGTGAGAATCTGCACTCAGAAATTGTTACTCCTTCAGGTTACATTGCGGATCTTCCCAGATTTCTTTCACAAATTTATCTTGGCCACTAGAGGGACCAAGGAAAGGAGCGGTAGGCAAGTAGACTACAGTTAGAACTGGTTGCTTTTCACTCCATACACATTGGCTTACCCTTACAGCATGATTCATTCTGGGCATACACACCTGGGCTCTGTAGGCTTTATCACTTGCATGATTGTTCCTTATTTCAGTTCTTGGATTTCTTAAGAAATTGGCTTCTGTTTTGTTCCCCCGGGGCAGCTGAGATTAGCAGAGGCCAGTGCTCCTCAGCTGAATTTCAAGGAACTACAGAAGCTCGATCTTAAGGTTGCAGTGAAGTTGAGACAAGTATTTGCTTTGCAAAAAAAGCACGTTGAGGTCTTACAAAGCAGAACGAAAAACTTTCTCTTATATTCTTAATGGGTCAGGGTAGCTCAAAGTCAATAACACTTAATAAATGAGTTTGAAAAAAGCTACCACGTGCGCAGGATAGATGTCTCTCAATGATGGGCTTTAACTTTTTCCTAAAAAAATCAGACAATAGTTTCCTTTAGCTGTCTGCTGTTTCTATTTTTTCCTAACTCCCAGTGATTGAGAGTTTTAGAAATGTAAAAATTAAAATTTAAAACTGATGATGATATATATACATATATATGTATAAAATATATGTATATGTATATATTACAACAAAAGCTTAAATTTTGTTTAATTACAGTGTAGTAATTTATTGTCATAAAAACAAGTGCTAGACACTTGCTTTTTTTTGTGTGTGTGTGTGGCACTGGGGATTGAACCCAGGGCCTCGCTCGTGCATGCTCTGCAAGTGCTGGACCACTAAGCTGCACCCCCAGCCCATTTTTTAACCTTTTGAGACAGGGTCTCACTGTGGTCTCGAACTTGTGATCCTCCTGCCTCCGCCTCCCAAGCTGCTGGGATTACAGGCGTGCGCCACCACACCCGGCTGACGCTCGCTTTTGAAGCAAACCATCCTGCTATCTTTTCGGTTACTATGTATTTGGAAGATTCCTATTCTTTTCATATTAGTGAAACTGATTTTAGAAGACTTTTTTTAAAAGATTTTTTTTCTGTAGTAAAAATCACCAATAAACAAATCAAGATGTTGTCATTAACTTCTCTTTTCTGTTTGCCTAACAAATGTTTTTGAAGCACTTAGGATTTTGTAATTGTAAATATTACCAATATGGAAACGCAGGATTCCTGGGTGCTGCTTCCTGGTGATCAGTTAGAGTTTTCCTCCTGCCATATACTTGCACTGAACTTGGGAAACTTAGTTTACTGTTACTTTTACATTATCAAGTGCTAATGTGTGAAAGGCTTTTACTGTGCTTTTACTGCTCATGTGATTATGTGGTATCTTATTCAGTATTCTTTCAGAGACTTGGGGGTATCAGACATCAGGTCAAGGACTATGTTCAAAGATTAGGCCAGCCTTTTTATACGACTGCAATAAAGAATATATTAATATTGGTTATATTACCATGTGGATCTTCTAAAAGGTCAGTTTCTATTAAATATAAAATACCTTGGAAAATGGCAAATCTTGTATCATCAACAAACAAATCTGTTATGAGTAATCTCTTTTCAGTTAGCATTGTTCCCTGTTTAAACCAAAAGAATTTGTCGATTTTTCGTATAATCACTTAGTGATCTTCATTATGTATTTTGTATGGTAGGCAAAAATTGTAGAAGAACCCACATTTTCTGTTTTAGCCAAAAATTTATATTATATAGAATAATAACACTTAAATTACAGCTAAAAAGCAGGGCTGGCAATCACATATTCACAGAAAATAATTATGCTTTTTCCATTTTATGTTTTTTAATTTAACAAATGAATTTGGAACCAGTTACTTAGCCTGAATTATTAATGTGAAGTTAAATAATATAGGAAGTTACATACATAAACATAGGTGATTGTTTATGGCTTGAGCATTTATTCTTATCTAGAATATGCTCAGCAGATTATACAAAGGTTTTCAGTTCAACAAAAGGTTGCCTATATATAGAAATGTTAGTTAGAATGATCTTAATTGTATGTAGTAACCAAGGTTGCATTTTGTAAGTGGAATAACAATTTCCTATAACTATAGAAACCTAAGATACATTTTAAAATGAATTTTAACCTTCCTAACCTTTAATTTATAAAGCATAACTCTGCAGATCCACTGCTATCCCCCTGAAACACTTATTTCCAAAAGTATGACCTTAGATTTTAAACAAAATATTCAAGTGTTTTATATTTTGAAGGCCTTGAAACCGTATTATTTGGGAAAAAATGAGACTCTTTCACAATTACTATAATCAGGAAAAACAGAAAATGGAATACAAATAAGCAAGACCAGGCTTTTCCCAGCCCGACATTTCCGAAAGCTGTCTTCATTCAGGGTGACAATTCTGATTTTCACCTAATTAAACATTAGAGAGAACCAGTGTCCGAAGAGATACGCCGGAAGGTGTCTGCAAGGAGGAGCAGTTTTACCTCCTGGGCACTGCTGGGGAGCTCGTGTCTCGAATGTGTAGAAGGTGCCACTGGTGCCCAGAAGGAGGCTCTGCTGCACAGCGCCAGCCTGTAGGTGCACCACCTTAAGCCACATTGCAGCCTGGTTACTGTGGAATTGATTTTCACGGCTCATGACAGAAGCTGTTTTCAGCCCATGAAAAGGAAGTGGCTGGGGTTGATACTCCTAACACAAACAGCAAATTGCTCCATGGTTTTCATAGCATTCGAGGTCTGTTACCTTAAGGTTCTAATGGCCTTTTAACAGTGTTTCCAGCTGAGTAGCAGATGTAAAGGATCCTGAACATTGAAAGCACTGTTCTTTTTTTTCCGTTCCCTGAGAGAATCATTTTTTACATCCTACGAACACCATATCCTAGGATCTATTCAGTGGTGTGTTAGATTTGAAAAACTGAAACAAATCTCAGATAAATCGAAAGTATTATCATTGCCGTAAATCTGCCACCTTATTGAGCTCTCTGTCCTATATTACTGCCCACCAGGAACTGAGGTCACCAGGGACATATTTTAACTATTCATAGTGGCCCCATAGGGTACTTTCACATCAGGGAAAAAATAATTACTGGAATCCCACAAAGCTCTTGAAGCCTCTCACACTTTAAGTCAGTTCATTTTAATTCTAAAAACGGCATTGTATTTCTGAAAACGGCACACTTAATTCTTAGAATTATTTCTGGTCTGTCTTGGTTTCCCTCTCTGTTGCTCAC
>VMDO01040419.1:0-11931 GCA_007922755.1 Pedetes capensis | reverse complement strand
TCTATGAGTTTTAAAGTTTCTGGTTTTATGTTGAGATCTTTTATCCATTTTGAGTTAACTCTCGTGTATATTGAGAGATGCAGATCCACTTTCATTTTTCTGCATGTGGATGACCATGTTTCCCAGCACCATTTGTTGAAGAGGCTGTCCTTTTTCCAGTTTACTTGCTTTGCTCCTTTGTCAAAAATAAGGTGGCTATTTGTGTGTTGAGGCATATCTGGGTCTTCTATTCTGTTCCAGATGTCTTTGGGCCTATTTTTGTGCCAGTACCAAGCTGTTTTTGCAACCACTGCCTTGTAGTAAAGTTTGAAGTCAGGGATTGTGATTCCCCCTGCATTAGATTTGCAGCTTAAAAGTGTTTTGGCTATAAGTTGTCTTTTGTGGTTCCATATGAATTTTTGGATCATTTTTTCTATTTCTGTGAAGTCAGTCAGTGGAATTTTAATGGGTATTGCATTAAATCTATAGATTGCTTTTGGTAGGATAATAGCTGGACTTTATGAAGAAAAGCGTGGTGTCAGGATTGGGACTCATTAACAACCTGCGTTATGCAGATGATACAACTCTTCTTGCTGAGAGTGAACAGGATTTGAAACATTTATTGATGAAGATAAAATAAAACAGCCTTTAGTACAGTTTGCACCTCATCATCAACAAAACAAAACTTTTTACAACTAGGTCAGTAAGCAACTTCATGATAAATGAAGAAAAGACTGAGGTTTTCTATGATTGTGCTTTACTTCATTCTACAATCAACACTTTGGAAGCAGCAGTCAAGAAACCAAAATATACTTTGCGCTGGGAAAAGCTATTGAAAAAGACCTCTTTAAAGTGTTGAAAAGCAAAGATGCCACATTGAAGACGAACATGCACCTGATTCATGCCATGATGTTTTCAGTCACATCATCTGGTTATGAAAGCTGGACCTTGTATAAGGGTAACAGGAGAAGAATTGATGCTTTTGAATTATGGTGCTGGAGACAAACATTGAACATACCATAGACTGCCAAAAGAACCAATAGTTCAATCATATAAGAAGTGCAACCAGAGTACTCCTGGGAAGCTAGGATGGCTAGACTATATCTTATATATTTTGGACATGTTGTCAGAAAGTACCAATCCCTGGAGGAGGACATCATGTTTGGGAGAGTGGCAGGTCAATGAATAAAAGGAAGACCCTCGATTACACAGATTGACATAGTGTCTACAGCAATGGGCTTAAACATAAAAAAAAAAGATAGTGTGCCTGGCACAGAATGGGGAAGTGTTTAGTTCTGTTATACATCGGGTCAGTATGAGTCAGAACCAACTCAGTGCCACCTAACAACAACGACATGTATGAGTTGCACACAGACCTGGACTAAATCCAAACTCTTACCTACATATCATCTCAGGAGAAGTCTTATTTGAATCTTGGTTTTCTCTTTCAAAAGTTGGAAAGAGTAGGTAGACCTACATCCAATAAATAAAGGCTAAGACATGTAAAAACAAAATGTAAATATGTGAAGAGTTTTACCAAACTTTTGGACTAGATCAAAGTTCTGGGGATCATAAAATTAGAGGCAAATGAAATAAAAGCTGCTTCAGGGTTGAGGATGTAGTTCAGTGATACAGCACTTGCCCAGCATGTGATATCCCCAAAACTGAAAAAAGAAAAAGAAAAAGATGCTTAATATTTTTTAAATCCCGTAAAAATCAGCCATTGAAAATCCTCTGAGGGTCACTATGAGTCGGACCCAACTCAATGGCACCTAACAACAACAATGACAATAAACAACAATATTTTTAGCAAACATTTTTCATTTTTAGGGCACACGAAGAGAAAACAGAAGCAACAGCTTCTGTGAGTTGGAACGCACAGGTGGGAATTGGCCCTTGAAAGTCTGACAAATGAGGTGAAAGTCCAAGTTGTGAATTTCTTTCTGTAGTCTAGATTTTTAAAGAAAGATCCTGCAGGCAGAGATGGCTTCACAGGAAACTGTTATTTAAAACCAAATTTTGATTGATTAAATGTCAAGATTTAAAGGAAGAACTTCTGGTTGCTTATTGAGGTAAAAGATTAATCCTATTTTCCCCACTATAACTAAATATTTTTCTTTGAGAATATAAGTAAATCTAGAATCCCAAAGGTAGAATGATTTGACCTGATTAAAAGTATTTTTTCCATGTCTGTTGATATTCCAAGCAACTGTCAGCAAGTTGGTTATTTCATCATTCCAACAAAAATAATTTAATATTTGGGGGTTGGGATTTTTAAAGTTGATCTAAGTAGCTGAATTGACTGACTCTTTTCAGTTCTTTGGCGAGCTGAGCAGTCATATTTGGTTTCTGGGGGAATTAGGAAAGCTGAGTTCTAGGAGGGAGATTTGGGGCATCCACTCTTTTATTGGCATTGTTTCTGGGAGACTTCTTTTCTGGCCATAACCCAGCAATCAGATCTCTCCTCAGCCCCCAGGTGAAGCAGGTCAGCTTTGGAGGTATTGACTGAATATCTGGTTAAGTATGGGGTGACAACCAGGAGTGTGGGGGAGGCTGTACTCTGAGAAAGGCATTGTGGACCTGTCACATACATAGAGTATAAGATGAGCAAGGACACAAATGCTGGAGTCCTGGTGAAGCAGGAAGAATGGGCGTCACTGAACACCACCCTCCGACAGCTATGTGCATTCTGGGTTTCTTCACTCAAGTTTCTTTTCTTTCCCTGTTCCCATTTGTCACCCACATAAAGGGCAGTGAAATGCCAATCTGACCCAACTGAAAGGCCGGGAGATATGAAACTGTAAAAGAAGATAATGATTATGTGCATTTGGAGGTGACTGGAGACCCTTGATACTGTGCTTCATGTTCCTATTTAACCTTTTAAGAAAAAAAGCTATTCATTTAACAGATACATTCTCAGAGAGAATGAGGGGGGGGGGAGAGAGAGAGAGAGAGAGAGATCTTAAAAGTGGAAAGTTCTTTAGAAGTCACTTTGTCAAAATCTGTTTTCATGCAGAACTCTTATGTAACTACCAAAATAAACTTGTTTATTCACTCAAGAATATTTGTTCAGCATGATCTCTTCCAGATATTGATCCAGACAGAGAGTTGAGCAAAATAAATGAACATTTAGGGCTTGAACAAGAGTTAAAAGTTTAGATGGGGGTGAATTATTTAAGACTTGTATTTAACAAACTCTTTTGGAATAGCATTTTAAGCAATAGGTAGATGCTATAAAGTAGGTACTATTATTATTATTACTCTCCTTCTATAAATCTGATAATTGAGGCACAAAGAGTTTGGTGACTACACAGCGGGTAAGCAATCAATCCAGAATTTGAATCATACAGTCCAGGTCTATGGTCTGTATTCTTTACCAAAAGACTACACTGCCATTGTATCTTTATAACTTGGTCCTATTTTTCCTAGTGTTGGCATCCTTTGTCATAAAATGTTAAGCACCTTAATATCTTATTCTGGAAATCTTCTACTGAATATTCTCATCTACTGGATATAACCAAAGACAATGCCTTCAGCTCTTGAAATTGTATGTCGTATATAGAAGTTATAAGACCTACTATAAGAGTTATAAGCCCTGCTTGTCTTATCAGTCTCCCTATCAAAATAAAATGGGAGAAGGACCTGGCAATCCACTCCCAAGGCAATCCCGAAATAGTCAGCCATTGAAAACCCCATGAGGGTCACTATGAGTCAGATACCATAACAATGACAACAACATCAAAATAATAGGGCAGTGCCCATCACATCCAAGGTGGCCAACAACTGATAGCTAATGCTATTATTTCATAGATTTCTGGTTCACTCATGCTGGAAATCTCCCAGTGTTGCTTCTTTCTTCCAGCTCAAGTCTATTTTCTAGGGTAGGCAACCAATTGGACCTTATTGGACACATTTTCAAAAATTTTCCCTGGAATCAGTTTTAATAAATCGGACAGGACTTCCTAAGGCTGAGGGGATAGATGCTGGCATCACTAGCACATAGGACAAGGAATGAGAATTTGGAGGTTGGGAACACTGAGAAGCTCACTCACATGGGGACACCTTAAAGGCTGCCTTCCACTGTCATCCAGCCAGTTGCACAATCCCTCCCACAGCATGGGGAAACAAAACAGTTCTCCCTAGGGAGGTTTCTTGCCTTGGATCTTAAAAAAGTCATTCATGCAATTCTATTATGGAATAAGAAGTAAGAAGGAGTTAGAAAGTTTGTAGAGCAAAAAACTTTTCCAAGTTTTTCTGGGTCAACTCATAGGCTGGTTGAATCCTTGGAAAGGTATTTAAAGAATGTCAGGTGCCTTCTCATTTCTAATGGAATATTCCCCTAAATATATCCTAACATCAGACCCAGGAAGTGTGTGGATTATTGCTCATGACTTCTAGACCTGCCATTAATGAAGTTAATCTAGTCCACTTTTTGTGCCTAGCTTTACGAGTCTCATTTAAGGTCCCTTCCTTTTGCATAGCCAATCCTTCCTTTTGCACATTTTTGCTTCCTGTCTTTTGTTTTCTCATTCCCAATGAGAGATTCTGCCCCATAGAGAATTACCTCTTCTGCTTATGTAAAGTCTACCTATAAGTTTGATTTCTTTTGTGTGGCATTCCCTGGGCATGCCTCCAACCCTAACTTGCAGCTGCTCCCCTGCTTCCTGTTCCAACTTTGCTCTTACCTTAGGGCTCTAACCGAAACCTGAAAATCAATTGACTGGATGAACATTTCCAGGCAGAAGAGCTGAGCAGTCATATTTTGGTTTCCTGGGGGAATTAGGAGAAGTGAGTTCTAGGAGGGAGACTTTGGGGCTTCCATCTTTTTTTGGTATCATTGCTGGGAGACTTCTGTTCTGGCCATAAGCCAGCAATCAGATCTCTCCTCAGCCCCCAGGTGAATCTGTTTCCAAATTGGATTTATTATCATAGACAAGATGTAGATATACAGAAAGCAAAAATAAGAACCACATAGGGCTGGACATGTAGTTCAGTGGGAGAGTGCTTGCCTAGCATGTGCAATAGCCTAGATTTGATTCTCAGCACTGCAAGGTAAATAAATAACAGCTACTCAGTGTGGGTATTCCAAAAACTAATTGTGTGAGCTTGTGAAAGAAGATTTTATATATACATACATATATGTATATATATATATATATGTTGTGAAAAAAATCTTTTTTATTAATAAATGTTAGTGGGGTACAGAATAGTAAGGATTTTACTATCTCCATTGTGCACACTATTACATTGTTTTTGGTTGAACTTATATCAGCTTACATAATTTATGAAACCCTTTGCTTAATATGTGGTAAAATTTGAGTGCAGTTATGGGCTATATTCCCAGTTTTTCCCATGTATCCATGGATTTGCATCATGTAGCTTGAGATTGTCCTCTCCCCTTTATAAGCTCTCTATATTATTTCCTGTCACCTTCCCCCTTCCATAATCTTTGCTCTCCCCTGCTAGACTCCTTCCCCCTTCTTTCTGCTCCACTTATATTTTCCCATGAATGAAGGTATCCCTAAAAATTTTTTTCACACTACCCGGTAGTGATTTTTTTCAGTGAGACCTTTAGAGTGCCATAGAAATCTCAAAAAAAGATTTTTGAAATTAATAAATTTTGGATTTCTTGGTGTCCATCTATGAAACATTGTTTAGTTTTTACCAAGGTAAAGACAAACTGACAAAAATAATTTTGGACATTTGCCAAGATCACTGAAAGAATTTAGCTAAGAATATGAGTCCCTGGGACCATACACATACACTGACAACCCAGGTGAGTTTCTACTTCTTCCAAATAAGTTCAATCATTTCTATTTCCTGGCTGGGTATTTTTGAGTGCTTGCTGGTTGTTAAACAGGGAACAAGTGTTTTGTAGGTCATTAGCTTAAATAAAACAAACAAAGGCATTTCTCCTTTTGAATTTTTCCCGAATGCTTTGAATGGATTTCTACTGCTTTATTGGTTGAGATATTCTTGCCATGATAAACCACTTTTAGTAGCTTCATTTACATTAGCTATCACTCTGGAGAGCCATAGTAACCGGCCGCTGAATTGCCCAAGAGAAATTACTCTTGAAAGTAATCATCGTGAATGAATTTTCATCACTTGGTTTCATCATTTCATGCTGTTTTGTCTCCTTCTTTCTTTGCCCCTGATAAAAGTTAAAGAGAGAGAGGGCTTTTTTTATGATCTCATTTTCTTTAGAAAACTTAGTCTTATTAATCATTGCAGCTGGTTCATAGAGGAAACCAAACTGCATCTCACACATATACATACACAAAGTTTTTGAAATGCATTGCATCTTCTTGTGGGAAGCATTGTTTTAATTTACATTTGCCTAGAGTATCTTACATAAATTTGAATTTCATGTAACCTGAGTGATGCAAGGAATATGTTTTAAGTATGGGAATTTGGAATATTTAAATAGGAAAACTATATTGAATCTGTTTCAGGTTACTAATATACAAATATATTGAAATTTTAAACTCTTGGCTAAAATCCTAGAATAAATAATGTAGTAATATTGATAAATATTTAGCAATTTCCTATTCTATATCAGCTTCTTAAAGGGTTTTTGTCACTATTATTGTTGTTTTGGCTGTTAGGTACCTACAAGTTGAGTCCAACTCATAGTAACCCTATGTACCACAGAAAAAATACTACCTAACACTGTGCTATGCCTGGCACTATTATCAGTGCTTCTCTGCTATTCATAGGGTTTTCAATGGCTGGTTGTTTTGGTGGGGAGTAGGCTGCCAAGTCCTTCTCCCAAGCCTACAGCACCCAGTATTCTCAGGTGGTCTCCCATCTAAGAACTAATCAGGCCAGACCCTACTTAGCTTCCAAGGTTTGACAGGATTGGACACCAGGGTGCTGCATCTGTGGGCTTTGTTGTTGGTTAGTTTTGTATTATTTCATTGGACATTATAAGTCTGGTGCCATATTTTTGTTACTTTCCTCATTTTTCAGATGAGGAAACAGGATATAAGGAGATAGGTAACTTGCCCAGATTCACACAACCTTCAAGTGGTCAGTTCACAATTGTAGCCCCAAAAGTCTAATTTCTTAGCCTTTCATTATATTACATTATGTTGTATTGTACCTGCTAAGAAGTTCCAAAGTGAATGGAAAAATGGAATTCAAATATGTTTGTTGTAGTTAGATGTTGTAAAGTAGGGTCTGACTCATAGTGACATTATGTGCAACAGAACTAAACATTCCTCGATTCTTTGCCAGTCACACGATCTTTATTATGTTTAAGCCCATTGTTGCAGACACTGTCAATCCATCTAGTGTGGGTCTTCCGTTTTTTCATTGACCTGCCAGTCTCCCAAACATGATGTTCTTCTCTAAGGACTGGGCCCTCCTGACAAAATGCCCAAAATAGGTCAGACACAGTCTAGCCATCCTTGCTTCCAAGGAGCACTCTGGCTGCACTTCTTCTAGGACAGATCTGTTGGTTCTTTTGGCAGTCCATGGTTTATTCAATGTTTGTCTCCAGCACCATAATTCTAAAGCATCAGTTCTTTTCCTATCTCCCTTATTCAGTGTCCAGCTTTCACAACCATATTATGCCACTGAAAATACCATGGCATGGGTCAGGTGCACCTTCATCTTCAATGTGACATCTTTACTTTTCAACACTTTAAATAGGCCTTTTGCAACAGCTTGTCTTGACTGCTGCTTCCCTGGGTGTTGATTGTAGAACCAAGTAAAGCAAAATCTTGGAAGACCTCAATCTTTTCTCCATTTATCATGAAGCTGCATACTGACCAAGATGTAAGGATTTTGTTGTTGTTATTGTTCCATACTGAAACAACCCATACTGAAGGCTGTGTTCTTTGATCTTCATCAGTAAACATTCCAAATCCTCTCCACTTTCAGCAAGCAAAGTTGTGTCATCTGCATAATGTGTCTTCCTACAATCCTAATGTTGCATTCTTTTTCTTAAAGTCAAGCTTCTGGGATTATTTGGTCATCATAGAGATCAAAGAGGATGGTGAAATGATACAGCCCTGATACATACCTTTCTTAGTTACCATTTAATGTAAGACTATAAAGCAACAGTTGCTGTTTAACTGCTAAAAAAATTTTCTCCCAAAGTGTAATTTTCCATCTACTCAAAATAAAATTGGATTTTCACATTGTGCCTGAAAGTTGCAAGGATGGATTTCTCTGTTTGCTTTTGTTTATTTTTTAAAAATATCTAAAGGATAGGCCAACAACGAGATAACCATTGGGAGAAATTTACACCAACAGCTGCTTTCTTCACCAAAAGCATTTATGTTAAAGGTCACATTCAGCAGCATGAAGTCAGAGCTTTGTAGGTTCAGAAATTTATAAAAATTTATACCAGTCTTTATTTCTTTATTAATTTAATTTTAAAGTATTAAAAAAGATTGCAAATATTGTCCTTTTAAAAAATTATTATAATTGATTACCAATACTGTCTGAAGATGTATATCCTAAAATTAATCCTTTCACCAAATAGCTATTGATACTTGTCCTATACTCCACACTATTGGGGACCAAAGAATACAGTGGTAAGTACAAAAACAACTGCCTGTTAGGGCTTCTGTTGTTGTTGTTGTTAGGTGCCATCGAGTCGGTATCCGACATAGGGACCCTCATAGGGTTTTCAATGGCTGACTGTTTCGGGATTGCCATGGGAGTGGATTGCCAGGTCCTTCTCCCATTTTTGTGGTACTGGGAATCGAACTCTGGACCTCAGAGACTGCAGCGCAGCGCTCTACCAACTGAGCTAAATCCCAGCTCCTTTAGGGCTTCTACTCTACAGGAAATAGAAAACGGAGCAATTTAAAAAGTAAGTGTGTAATGTAATACCAGCAGGTGATTGTTTCAATGAAGAAAAAAAATAAATCTAGATAAAAGGTAAAAGCATGTACCTAGCAAAGGTTTCTCAGAAACAAAGATGTTTGTAGGATTTCTCTAAGGAAGGCACAGAGACAGCTTAAAAGGGTGATGAGACATTTAACAATGTGAGTCATCAATATACTTTTAAGAATTTTAACCCTAAAAACCTGCATGTCATTTTTTAACCCATTGGCTATTACCAGCTCCTCTCTCCAAATAGTGTTCTTTTTAAAATCTATTTGCAGCCAGATGAAATAGCACACACCTGTAATCCCACCCACTTGGGAGGCAGAGGCAGGAGGATCACAAGTTTGAGACCAGAGGCAGTCTGCATAATTTAGTGAGATCTGTCTCAAAATGTAATAAAATGGGCTGGAGGTGCAGCTCAGTGGTACAGCACTTGCAAAGCATGCAAGGGTAAGGCCCTGGCTTCAACCCCCAGTACCTCAATAAATAAATAATTAAA
Source organism: Pedetes capensis (assembly GCA_007922755.1). Taxonomy (NCBI): domain Eukaryota; kingdom Metazoa; phylum Chordata; class Mammalia; order Rodentia; family Pedetidae; genus Pedetes; species Pedetes capensis. The sequence continues at coordinate 2,609 of VMDO01040419.1, read as the reverse complement.
TTAAATTAAATTAACTATTTGTGCTGCAAATGAATTATTGTGTAGCAAAGAATTATCACTTCAAGTAATTATTTTATTTTCACATCTGGGAAAAGAGGCACAACTCAACCAGATATTTGTAAATTCTTTTTCATTTCATAAATATTGTCAAAATACCAACATGCTCTGATACAGCATTTGATATTTTTACTTCACAAACATTAGCTAATTATACATTCTCTGACAGGACACAAGATTTTCCTTCTGCACCCCCACCCATGGTTTTCAGTAATGAGATGCTTGTACAAATGTCATGCTGTCCAATATAAATAAACTTAGTTTGGAGTTCAACATCAATGGTAAAAATATTATCTAGCATATATTTATAAACACCCAACTTAAACTTAGTCATTTGTAAAAATAGGCAGAGTCCTTGTTATGGTTGAAATGTGCCCTTGAAATTTTATGTTGGAAATTTAATTCCCCAATTATTGTGTTAATGGTATTTGGAGGTGGGACATTGGGCGGATATTGATTGAGTCATGGGGCTCTGCCCTTTTGAAGTGATTAATTTATTCATGGATTAATGGGTTAGTATGGGAATGCTTTTGTTAAGAGAGAGCTCTTTTGAGATGCTTGTTCTATCTTGCCATTGATACCCTCTGTCATGTTATAATGTAGGAAGAAGGTCCTTGTCAGGTGTTGAGTAATGACAGCATGGTACTTCCCAAGCCCAAAACTGGGCTAAATAAATCTCTATTGTTTATAAATTATCTTGTCTCAAGTATTTCGTTATAGCAACAGAAATTAATGAAGATAGTCTGAAACATTACCCTCAACCCATGCTTCCTTTCATTAATCCTCTTTGAATCAGCTACTCTTCTTTCCTTAGGATTGTTGACTCTGAACTCAGTACCCCTCCCGTGAAACATGTTTGGGAAAATTTACAAAGAAGCAATATACTATTTCATAGATTCCATCAAACTTCTTCAGCTTCTTTTCAAACTAAAATGACTAGAGAATCTGAGAGCTCCTTCTCAGCTTGTTTTTCAAGGTTTTTCCTATGTATCCCACAAAGGAAACTGATTATAATGAGTGAATGCAGAGCTGGTACAAAGGCAGCCAGAGATTTAAGGGAAAGCTTTAGGATAAAGGAATTTCATCCCCAATAGGACAGAAGTCTAGAGCAAAGGGAGAAATCAGGGATGCCACATGTCTGAATAGATCTATGTAAAGATGCTCTTTATTTGTGTCTGTGTGCCTTGACCTTCCCTTTAAGAACCCTCCTTCTCTCTTCAACCTTCCAGACAGAGGGCCTGAAATCCTTCCTTGGCCATCCAGGGATGAATGAATAACCAGAAGTGATTAGTCTGCAGGATTTTATCCCCTTGCCTCAGGATGGCCACCTGACCTTGGTCACTTCATTGAAGTGTAATGCCAAAACTTTGATCGGACCAAAGGCCAAGTTCTTCTTTCTGGTAATATTAAGGTAGTGATACACGAGTCAAGCCTGCCAATATCTCTGTTGTATGTGAAAAAAAATCTAGTGGAGTGGGAAGAATGTTAAAGAAGTAGAGAAGGAAAGTCATGGTTCTATAATGGTGCCTTGTCCGTGGCTCCAGCTACATCTGAAGTCAGTTTTATTTATTCTCAATTCTTTGAGCCCATAATTCTTTGAAGTTTGATCTAGTGTTATACTGACCACAACTACCAGCCTCCTGATTAAACAGTAAAGGAAGACTGAAAAACTGATAGGCAGGAAATGTGTCAAAGCAGAATGCAACAAAACAATCTATGTAGTCAAAATCTTGGGATTCACACAGCAGTGAACATTGTGATGGTGGTACTAGGGAACAAAACACCAACCTAAACTGGATTCTAGGGTAAGTCTCACTTGCTCTCTGTCTTCTCAGCTATTTTTTACATGGTGGTTCTGGGGTTACAGATATTTAGAACCCAACCATAGCTGCAAAGAGAATCTACAGAGTTACATATAAACTAGTATTGACTGGAGCAAGATAAGAAAAATTATCCCCTCCCAAGAGCTAGCTCATTAGTAAAAGACTTCAAGATTACTAAATGTGGCCGTCAATGAATCATTTCATGCTTTCTGAACTTATTTTCTTTCTTGGTGAAATGGAGAAGAATTCTGACACTTAATTCCCAGGCAGTTCTACAATGTAGTTATTAACAGTTGTAGTTAATAATAGTATTATATTCACACTGTACCATAATGGAGATCATGCATCAGCTTCCTAGTGTATGTTGTTGTTGTTTTTGTTGTTGTTGTTGTTGTTGTTGTTGTTAGGGGCCTTCAAGTCAGCATCATAAAAATAAGAGCTTGTTACTTATCCCTATATCTAATGTGCCTGGCTTTATGGAGTAATACATTTTTCATCGGGAGAAGGGCTTGGCAGCCCACTCCCAAGAAATAATCAGCCATTGAAAACCATATGAATAGCAGAGAATCACTAACAATACTGTTATGCCTATTGTACGTAGGATCACTAAAAGTCGGACACTAACTTGATGGCACCTAACAACAACATTTTTCATTATTAATCTAGGGTAAGAGAATATGGAAATGTAGTTTTATTTTTCTTCTCTTCCCATCTCTTTCTTTTCTCTTT
>VMDO01040418.1:0-11939 GCA_007922755.1 Pedetes capensis | reverse complement strand
CCTGGCTTTCTTTAATTTTTAATATTTGTATTCATCATGGATTTTTGCCTTTTAATTTTCCAAAGTATTCCTTTAAAAGTACTTTTATCTTGATTACTGAGTATTTTTGGTTTTAAGGGTTTTTTTTTTTGACACTCTATTAAATTTTGCCTCTCTCAAACTCACCCTACTCCCAGATCCTAGTCTTGTCCATCCAGTTCCTCTACCCCTGTCCAAACAGAGGCTTGGAGGGCCCCTCATGCCCTCGAGCCACATCTATCATAAGTACCTCCTGGGCACCCAGGTCCAGCCCTGCGGTACCTAGTTCTTGTCACACTGCTCACCATGATTTTGTATTGTTGAATTTTCACAAAGCATAATTTCACAAACAATTTTCCCTGAAATTGGGGAGGGACATTTTAAAAAGAGGAGTGTAGGAAATTGAATTGTATTCTATGGAGAATGAGGAGAGAGAAAAGCAGAAACAGCCAATGTTTGAAAATGGTGCCTATTTTTTTCCCCTTAGCATTTCTTCTGATGCTAATCAGCTGGCAACAAACAAAGAGACTTTTGCAGATGCCTACCAAAGAAAGACCACCAGGAACACACACGTAGCCCACACCAAAATAGCTTCATTTAGCTTGCTGCAGCCAGCAAGAAGTCCCTTCAGGGACCAGTGGGGCATTTTAGTAGGAGAGAATGGCTGGGGAGACTAGTACAAGATTGAGGCAGGTGTCAAGGGATTCTAAGGAAAGCTTAAAGCAGCAGAAGCATGTCCTGAGTTCCACAGTCTGGAAGAAGAAACAATGCAGTAATTGAGAATCTTAGTTTTTATTTCAGAGGTGGGAAGAGTAAGTGCTAGAATCGTGATTGGTGAAGGAGCATTAGCAGGTTTGGGAGGGGAGCGTTAATCATTTACCTGGTTAAAGAGTGGCCTTTTCTCTGTCTGGTTCCAGACATGGTCCCATGAGTGGCCTTCTCTGGACATCATTTATTTCCCATGCGTGCTATTTATGTTCAGCTGGGAACATCATGGTAGTTCCACTGGTAGTAGGGCTGTTTTTCACTTTTATAGACCCTCCTTTTGGATTAGGGCAGTCAAGCGGAGCCTGTTGTTGTTGTTAGGTGTTGTTGAGTCAGGTACAACTCATAGCAATCCTACATACAACAGAACAAAATGCTACTCAACTCTGTACAAGGCACACAATCTTTTTTATGTTTAAGCCCATTGTTGCAGCCACTGTGCCACTCCATCTAGTTGAGGGTTTTCCTTTTGTTCATTGACCCACCACTCTCTCAAATATGGTGTCTCTCTCCAGGGATTGATCCCTCCTGACATGTCCAAAATACATAGATAACAGTCTAGCCATCCTTGTTTCCAAGGGGCACTCTGGTTGCACTTCTTCTAGGACAGATCTGTTGGTTCTTTTAGCAGTCCATGGCATATTCAATATTCATCTCCAGCACCATCATTCAAAAGCCTCAGTTTTTCTCCTGTCTCCCTTATTCAACGTCCTGTTTTCACAACCATATGATCCAACTGAAAATACCATGGCATGAGTCACACGCACCTTCATCTTCAATGTGACATCCTTACTTTTCAACACTTTAAAGAGGTCTTTTGCAACAGTCTTTCCCAATGCGATGCCTCTTTTGATTTTTTTGACTGCTGCTTCCGTGGGTGTTGATTGTAGAAACAACTAAAGCAAAATCTTGGACAATCCCAGTCTTTTCTCTGCTTTTCATGAAGTTGCTTACTGACCCAGTTGTAAGGATTTTTGTTTTCTTGATATTGAGGCACAATCCATACTGAAGGCTATGTTCTTTGATCTTCATCAGTAAATGTTTCAGATCCTTTTGAGTTTCAGCAAACAAAGTTGTGTCATCTGTATAATGTAGGTTGTTACCCAGTCTTCCTCTAATCCCGATGCTGCATTCTTCTTCCTAAAGTCCAGCTTCTCAGATTATTTGCTCAGCATATAGACTGAAAAGGTACAGTGAAAGGATACAGCCCTTTCCTGACTTTAAACCAGGCAGTATTTCTTTGTTCTGTTCAAACAAGTGCCTCCTGGTTCATGTACAGATTCCTCATGAGTATAATTAAGTGCTCTGGTATTCCCATTCTTTGTAATCTTATCCATAACTTGTTGTGATCCACACAGTCAAATTCTTTTGCATAGTCAATAAAACATAGACAGACATCTTTCTGGTATTCTCTGCTTTCAGCTAATATTTATATGACATCAGCAATGATATCCCTGGTTCCATGTCCTCTTCTCAGTCCAGCTTGATTTTCCAGGAGTTCCCTGTCAATATACTGCTACAGTTGCTTTTGAATGATCTTTAGCAAAATCTTACTTGTGTGTGATATTAATGATATCATTTGATAATTTCCACATTTTGTTGGATTCCCTGTCTGGGGAACAGGCACAAATATTGCTCTCTTCCAGTCAGTTGGCCAGGTAGCTGTTTTCCAAATCTCTTGGCATAAACAAGTGAGCACCTCCAGGGCTGCATCTGTTTGTTGAAACATCTTAGTTGGTATTCCATCAATTCCTGGGGCTTTATGTTTTGTCAATTCCTTTAAGGCAGCTTCCACTTCTTCCTTCAGTGCCATTGGTCTTGATCATATGCAATGTCTTGAAATGGTTTATCATCCACCAGTTCTTTTTGGTATAATGACTCTGTTTATTCTTTCCTTCTTCTGATGTTTCCTTTGTCATTTAATATTTTCCCTGTAGAATCCTTCACTATTGCCACTTGAGGCTTGAATATTTTCTTTAATTTAAGCTTGAGAAGAACAGAACATGTTCTTCCATTTTGATTTTCTATCTCCAAGTCTTTGCACATGCCGTTATAATATTTGATTTTATCTTCTTGAGCTGCCCTTTGAAATCTTCTGTTTAGTTCTTTAGTTTCAGCACATCTTCCTTTTACTTTAGCTGCTTGACAGTCAAGGGCAAGTTTCAGAGCCTCTTTTGATATGTAATTTGGCCTTTCTTTTTTCCTATATTTTTAATAATCTTTTGCTTTCCTCATGAATGATGTTTTTGATGTCATGCCACAAGTCATCTGGTTATATGAAGGGTCCAGGTCCACATGAGTCAGGGCATCCTGCCCTTGAACAGCTGCATAGGTCACCAAGGGAATAATTTTGATTGCTTTGGCTGAATGTGCCAGAAGATCCTAGAAGTTGACATGGATGTGTTTGGGACGCACCATTTCTGCTTTGAATCTGAGAGTGTCCTTTGATAGCACCTGCATTTCAATTATGCCTTTTCTGCCATCCAGTTTTTCTGAACAGATGCAATTGCTAGATCTTAACTTCGTTACCTCCAAATATGGATTTTGAGGTGACAGCTTGTATGTAGGTAGTTCACTGTGCTCAACCACACAGGGGCCCATAGAAGATCCACCTCAGAATAGTCTACCTGAGACCCAGAAGAGAAGGTTCTTATCCACCAGCTGGTCCCCCACAGCCAAGATCTCCTCGTGCACTTTAACTTCTTCACCCTTCCAGGGGTATGGATTTGCCACAGTGGCTAAGTGGCCCCCACTAATTGACCCCTGCCACACAGATATAACACTTTTCATCAATATTTGAGGGTAGGTGGGTAGGTGGAAATGTTCTAGCATTTTTCCCCTGAGAGGTTTCAATGACTTCTCTCCCACCCTATTAACAGGAGCAGGTCCCATAGAGGATGTCTTGTATCCATATAATGTAAACCTTTAGGTCTGACCTGACCACTGCTTTCCCTAGATGTCTCCCTTCACTTCTTAGATGTTCTGTAAGCAATTAGGTAAGTTCTACCTGCCTCTCCCATAGTGTCGAATCTGAAGACCCTTCTCTCCTTCTGGGGAAATACCCTGAGCAAATCCATCTCCCACAAACCAGGCCCACTCACAGCCCTATAATGAGAGGGGATTAAAGAGAAATAAAAAGAAAGAAATCTTGTCCCATGCTACGACATGGATGACCCCAGAGGGCACTATGCTAAGCAAAAGAGGTCATTTGCAAAATGACCATCACTATATGATTCCACTCATAGGCAGTATCTAAAGTCGTTAAAATCAGAGAAACAGAGCCAGGCATAGTGGCACACACCTGTAATCCCAGCACTCAGGAGACTGAGGCAGAAGGATCATGAGTTCAAGGCCAGCTTGGGCTACCTAGCAAAACTCTCTCTCAAAACAAAACAAAACAAAAAGGCCAATAGAAACAGAAAGTAGAAAGATGTTTGCCAAGGGCTAAGGGGAGGGCAAGGAGACATTAATGTGTAGTAAATATAGAGCACCCATTTTGCAGGATGAAAATGTTCTAGGGGTCTGTTACCCATTGAGAATATACCTAAAATAACTGAATCATATGCTTAAAATGGTTGTGGTAGTAAATTTGATGTTATATATTTTCACCACAATAAAACACATTTTAAAAGATCAACCAGAAGCCAAGCGCGGTGGCTCATACCTGTAATCTAAGCAACTTGGGAGGCAGAGACAGGAGGATCACAGGTTCAAGGAGAGAGGTAGCCTGCACAACTTAGCAGCACCCTGTCTCAAGATAAAAAATTAAAAATGGGCTGGGGGTACAGTCCACTGGCAAAGCACTTGGAAAGTATGTGCAAGGCCTGGGTTCAACCCCCAAGCACTGCAAAAAATAAAAAATGAAAAAGATTTAAAAGAGATAAACTAGAAAAAGAAGGAGAAAGAAAAAAAGAACAAAGACCAGTTTTATCTTGCTCCTGTGCTATTGAGCAATCTATGCACCCTCTCAGGGGCTCTATCTGGACAACGTAGCCTTATTTTTAGCAGTGAAATGCCAGCAGAACTCTGGACAGTAAAGCTGACGCATTCAGCAGGTTAAGAAAGATCAGCCAGAACTATAAAGGAGCCTAAAGTGTAATGATTGAAACTGGTAGTGTACATAAATAGCTGGACCAGTTTTTCTCTTATTCAAAATTCTATTCTATTTAGGAGCAATTTTCTCCCACTTCAAACTCCCTCATTATATACCCTTTCATTCAAAATGTTAATTCTTCTTCCTCTTGTAATTTAACTATCCGCTAATCATTTCTGGGATGGAAACACATATTCCTAAGTGAAACTCTTTTGAAGAACTGAATTAAGCAGACAGTGGGTTTGTTTCTCTAATTTCTTGTCTAATGGTTAATAGAATTGCCAACAAAGAACTTTTTAAAGTCTTAAAAACTATTCATGATAAAGTTTTTGTGCAAACTAAGCTTTTTTGGGGGGGGGGCAGAGGTCTATACTTCAAGTGGGAAAAAAGACAAAAATAGTACAAATGATACCCCCAAATGATAATTACAAAAATGACCTTATAGTCTATAAACGTGCAATGCAGCTCTCTTTTTAAGTACAAAGAAACTAGGGTGATATGGATTCTAGCCTTGGGTCTTCTGGCTACTACCTAGGGGACCTCTGGCAAACAACTGAGTAGAAGTCTGTATCTTTCACCTAATATGCATCTGTTTATAACACAGATGATAGGAATTGGATCAGGAAACAAAAAGAAGATAATAGCAAACAATTTTTATTTGAAGAAGAGAGTATCTACGTGATGAGACATGAAATCAGATGACTATCTCTGGCTAGCTTTCTCTGTGATCACCGCTATCATGCATTCCCTAGAGTTCAAGGAGCTACCCAATGAGTACCTTATGGCTTCCTTAGCAAAGACAACTCTTTCTTCCCAGCGACCTTATTTTATCTGTAATTTCTAATGTATAACTTAATGGGTCTCATTATGACATTTTCATAGATGCATTTCCTTGTACATTACTGAGGTTCACCTCCCCCTTCCCCTCTCATATGATGTCAGCAGGGAGCACAAGCAGCTAGGATCTTCCAGGGTTTGAAGTTAAAAGATAAACCGCAATTCAATTACATCTCATTGATAAATTTAAACTAGAAAGACTTTTGTCAACTGTTCTTGCTGAATCCAGTGTCATCCTTTATCACTCTCAAGAAGAAACTTTAAAGAATTATGAGTCTCCCCTCCCTGCTGTCCTCATAAAATACAAGCTGTTTCAACCTAAGGACTGAATCATGTGGCAAATTATAGCAAAGGCCAATTCTTCACCCCTCCCTGTACCCACACCCTTCTCCATGTAAATTGTAGCTCTCTCTCCCTCTACGGCACAGCCAGGTGTGGAGCTGGTGACATGATTTGTAGAGCCCAGTGCAAAATGAAAAATGTGGGTTCCCTCCTTCAAAACCAAGAAATGAGTTGCTATTACAACTATTAAAATATAGGGCTGGGCACAGTGGCCTGTCATCCTAGCAACTCGGAAGGCAGAGGCAGGAGGACCCAGAGTTCCAGGCCAGAGGCAGGAGGACCGAGAGTTCCAGGCCAGAGGCAGACTGAGGAATTTAGCAAGATCCTGACTCAAAATAAAATATTTTAAAAATGGGCCGGGGTGCAGCTCAACGATAGAGTACTTGCAAAGTATGTGTGAGGCCCTGGGCTCAACCCCCAAGTACCAAAAAAAAAAAAAAAATCTATTAACATATAAAACTTCTTCCTTTCTTCCATAGCATCTCTTTCTCAACTTATCATGGCGTTTTTTATTTGCTATATCATGTCATTCTGAGTAAATAAAAAAATTAAATATTAGCATAAATTTTTAGAGTTTATCTTTATATTTTGCAAGAATAGGCTCTTTTTTTTTTTAGAATAGACTCTTGAAGGTATAACACCTGTGCAAAATAAATACACTGCTGTCTCCCCTGGGCTAAGGATTCTTAGAGATAGTAGCAGCTTTGTCTTTGAATCCCCAGTGCAAGGCATATCACTTCTTACAAAGCAAGCAATAAATATATATTTAAGTGCAAAACGAAGGTAGGGCAGGAGAAATAAATTTTTAAAATCAGCTTTGCCCGTGGGAATGTGGAGAAATTAGCACACTCATACACTGCTGGTGGAAATATAAAATGGAGTAGCTGCTTTAGAAAACACTTTGACAGACCTTCAAAAAGTTAAAACAGGGCTAGAGAAAGAGCTCAGTGGTAGAGCACTCACCTAGCATGTACAATGCCCTGGATTCAATTCACAGGACCACACACAAAACAAGTTAAACCATAGAGTTACTATATAACCCAACAATTCTACTCCTAGGTAAATACCCAAGAGGATTGAAAACATACTCACAAAAAAGACTGTACATGAATGTTCATAGCAGCATTATTCATAATAGTCTCAAACTGAAAACAACCCAAATATCCATTAACAGATGAATGGATTTTTTTAAAAAAAGTAATCTATCCATACAACAGAATACTATTCTGCCATAAAAAGATTGATGTTCAGATTCATGCTATGACATGGATGGCCCTTGAAAACACTATACTAAGTGAAAGAAGGCAGATGTAGAAAGCCCCATATTGTGTGATTCTGTTTATATGAGCTGTCCTTGATAGGCAAATCCATACAAACAGAAAGCAGATTAGTGGTGGCCAGGGGCTGGGTGGAGGGGGAAATAAAGAGTGACTGCTAACAGACACAAAGTTTCCTTTTAGGGTGATGAAAATGTTCTGGGATCATCTGCATGATGGTTGCACAACTTGTGAATATACTAAAAAAACACTGAATTGTACACTTTAAAAGGGTGAATGTTATGATATGTGAATTATACCTCAATTTTAAAAAATCTGTTCTGCCTGAATCCATTTCTTAAAAACGGTGTGCTCTTTGAAAAGTCATATAACCTCTCTGAACTTCAGTTTCCTCAACTGTAAAATAAGGAGAAATAATATTTGGCGCATAGAACTGTTGTGAGGACACAGGTAGATATCAGGTGCAGAACGATCCGCCCTCCGCAGTCCTCCAGCTCTCTTCCGTTAGCCTCTGACCTCTGTATCAGGGAGGGTGTCTGTGGGATTGGAGCAAAGTGACGCAATGGGCCCCACACTCACCAGGACAAGTTGTGGAGTAACAGGAGGGAGTGGAGGGAGGGCTCAAAGGTGTCTCCTCCTGTGAGTGGATTCTCTCCCTCTCCCTTCAGGGTGGTCAGATGGAGCTGGCTGCACCTTCTGCTTGGAAGGAGTCCTCTGCCTGGAAAGGACCAGGTGAGCCCAGGGAGAAGGAGCTAAGGCGCTGTCTCCCCAAGCCCGGCCCATCTCGAGGCTGCAAAGGAAGAGTAACAGGGGTTCTTGGAATTTCTGCTCAGCCCCTCCCACCCCAGAACCTTAGCAAGGACTAAAGTGTGAGGCATGTGCGCCATAGCTCCCTGGACCCAGATGCCTGGCAGAAATACAGTTCCAATGAGGAGATGGGAGCCCCAATTGCTGGTACAGCCAGGACTACCTACAATAGATACATAAAAACTGAGATTACAGGCTGGGGGTATAGCTCAGTGGGAGAGCACTCACCTGGTATATGGGGGCCCTGGGTTCCCTACCCAATGCTGCAAAACTAAACAAACAAACAAACAAACAGGAATACAACAGTAGTTGAGGCTTACACAGAGACTTACCCAGCTACAAGCCAAGAGTTGTCAGCTGCCACCCAAAACTAATAGAGAGAGGCAAGGCACCACTTTTCCTCTGAGCCTTCCAAGGGAATTAGGACTGCCAACACTTGGATTTTGGACTTCTGGCCTCCACAACAGTCACAGAATAAATTTCTGTTGTTTCAAGCCACTCAGTCTGTGGTTGTTATGGCAGCTGTAGGGAAGCAAGGTAGTAACTGATACTGAAATAGCTAGGTACCAGGCAGGAAGGGGTAAATGCCCCAATGAAGCTATAATGGAGGTGCTTTGACAATTCAGGTGGAGAAGAGATGATCAAGTTAGGAGGTGTGTGGGAAAGGAAGCTGGGAGGCTAGGGAAATGGAGAGAGCTGCTCTTCAATGGTATAAACTGTCATGGATAAGTTCTAGAGGCCTGATGTACAACATCCTATAGTTAACAAGTTAGCATCATACACTTATAAATCTATTGACAGAGTAGATCTCAGGGTAAGCGTCCTTACCACAAAACAAAACAAATGAAAACAGAGAGATGCAAGGATCCTCGGGAAGTGTTGAATATGTCTATTATCTTACATGTGTAAAGACTCATCAAATTGTACACATTAAAAATGTACAGTTCTCAACAAAAGAAACAATTAACAGAGTCAAGGAAACCCCCACGGAATGGGAAAAAATCTTCACATTTTATACATCAGATAAAGGTCTAATTACTAGAATTTATAAAGAACTCAAGAAAAAAACTCCCAAAAAAACAAACAACCCAATACACAAATGGGCAAAGGAACTGAGTAGATAGTTCTCAAATGAAGAGGTCCGTAAAGCCATGAAACACATGAAAAAATGCTCAACATCCCTAGCCATTAAGGAAATGCAAATCAAAACAACTCTGAGATTTCACGTTACACCAGTAAGAATGGCCAAGATCAATAAAACAAACAACAACAAATGCTGGCGAGGTTGCGGGGAAAAGGGAACACTCTTACATTGTTGGTGGAGCTGTAAATTGGTACAAGCACTGTGGAAATCAATATGGAGGTATCTTAAAAAACTAAAAATAGATCTACTATATGACCCAGCTATAACACTATTGGGAATTTACCCAAAGGGAGATGGGTCATCATACCACAGAGACACCTGCATCTCCATGTTCAATGCTGCACTTTTCACAATAGCAAGGATATGGAATCAACCAAAGTGCCCTTCAACAGAAGAATGGATAAAAAAAACTATGGTATATATACAAAATGGAATACTACTCAGCAATCAAGAAAAATGAAATAAGATCATTCGCAGCAAAATGGATGGAATTAGAGAAAATTATTTAAAGTGAACGAACACAAGCTCAGAAAGAGAAATACCACATGTTCTCACTCATATGTGGGAGCTGATTCAATATTATAAGAAGGAAAAATCCTATTCAAAGGTCAGATTAAAATAAAAAGGGGGAAAAAAGATAAGAATGGTGTCAATTTAAATGGTCTAGAAAATGCATGTAATTGTTCTAACAAGATAAAAACAAAGATCACTACAGGAAAAGTTTCTATCTTAAACAGAACTGGAATCCAAGGACATATAGAAAAATATTACCAAGTAAAAGTTAGAGAAGACTTAGATGGGGAGGTGGGGAGGGGGGGAAGCATAGGGGAGGGTAAGGGGGAACCTATATGAATAATGTTCATCAAAATGCATATATGGAAATGTCACAATGAAAACCATGTTAGAATGAATCACATTAAGGTGTACATTAAAAATTTCCAATAAAAAAATGTGCAGTTCTGAATGTAGCAATTATACCTCAAGGAAACTTCAAAACTTTTTTCGTGAGCGTGATGGGTACAGTTAAGGAGAGTCTTCATGTTTCCATGAGAGGGCACTGTCTGCTTCCTTGGCAGCCATACCAATGTTCTACCTGAACTACAAGGGTAGGTAACAGGAATCACGTGACCAATTTATTACACCACCACCTCTGAATGTCAAAGTCGTATTTTTTTCCTGAAGATTCATCACAAATGTTGCCACCACCACAAAACCTCTGAACTGCTTCCACTCCTGTATTTTGAACTGTTAAAGCACTAACAGCTCTGGGGGAAAATTGGTACCTTGCCTCTCTCTTAGTTTCTAGTGGCAGCTGGCAACCCTTGGCATTCCTTGGCTTGTCACTGCATAAATTTCTCTACCTCCATCTTGACACGGCCATCTTTTCTCTGTGTCTTCTCCTTTTCTGTCTCTTATAAGGACACTGTCAGTGGATTTATAACCCACCCTAAACCCAGGATGATCTCATCCTAACATCCTTAACTTAATTTAATCTGCAAAGGCCATATTTCCAAATTAGGTCACATTCATAGGTACCAGGAACTAGGTTTTGGACATCATTTTTTTTCTTGAGGGGAGGACATGATCCAACCCACAATGGTTATAATTCTTAGACTAGCCTCCTTAAGATCAAGATTTACATCTTGTCCATATTTGTTTACTCCCCAAGTACCTAGTACAGTGCCTTAAAGATGAAGTATTGAATATACTTGCTGAGTTAATAGGTAGATGGATTGATGATAGTGGGTAGGATGAAGGACATTGTCTAACCTGGTAGATGGATACCTAATGCAGTCAGAATTGAGAAGTGTGCGTTAATGATTCACGACTCCTACAGAAACTTGACAGTCATTCCAGGTATGACTCAGAAAATACAGTGCACAACACTCAATGAAAAAAACGAGCTCATAAGCCAGGTATGGTAGCACATTCTTGTCATCTCAGCTACTTGGGAGGCTAAGGCTCGAGGGTGGCAAGTTTAAGGCCAGCCTGGCTAACATAGAGAAATACTGTATCAAAAAAGAAAGAAAAAGAAAAGAAAACCACTGCCTGGCATCACAGCCACGTAGCTTAAATGAACAACTTCTCACAAATCCTTGCAAATATATCCCAGATGAAGGCTCTCTGGCTTTTGGAGGTTTAGGCGGACTTGGCAGAAACCCCAGGTGTCACAGACATTGAGGATCCACAGCCCTCCTCCCAATTTCTGCAAATCCCTGACTCTCCTTCATGGTCCTAATTCGTTGTCCTCCATGTGTTCTTGATTTCTCCCCTTGCCAAAGCGCAGACCCTTTCCCAGTTGTTGCACAAGATCTCCAACCCTCCTCCCATTACAAGCATTTTTGTGAGTTTAGAACTTTGCTAAAGTATTAGAGGTTACATAGTAAGCCCACATTCTTCGGCCATCTTGCTCACTCCACTTTCTTACGGATTTCCTTTTCTCTTTCCTCTCCCTCTCTAGTTCAAAACACGAATTCCTTTCTTTGGCTCATGCTAGGCAGTTTTGCTCATAGTTAGGCCCCTTGCCATCTCAGTTTCTACTCTGAGCAGGTTTGTTTGTGAAAATTTAAGGCAGGAGAGAGAAAGAGAGAGAGAGGAGAAGAAGAAGAAGAAGAAGAAGAAGAAGAAGAAGAAGAAGAAGAAGAAGAAGAAGAAG
>VMDO01040417.1:0-11939 GCA_007922755.1 Pedetes capensis | reverse complement strand
ACTGAGGAAGATAAAGATCTTCCCAAATAAACAACACTTGAAGTACTTGTTACCAGTACACCTCTCTATAAGAGATGGTGAAAGTTCTTCTGAGAAGGAAAATGATCTAGGTCAGATGCCTGGATTTATATAAGGAGTGGAAACGCATCCAAGAAGTAATGAATGAAGTTAAATGTTTTCTTTTCTGTTTTCTAATTGACCCAATAATAATAAGTATTCAGAGTAATAATAGTAACAATGCATTGGATGTTTATGGTATTTGGACAAGTAAAATAACAGCTGTGCCATAAGACATGGGCAGGAAGAACTAAGAATACTATATTAAAAGAGTCCTGTACTACCATAAAGGAACATTGTTGTTGTTGTTTGGTGCCGTCAAGTCGGTATCCGACTCAGACTCATAGTCACCCTCACAGGGTTTTCAATGGCTGACTGTCTCGAGATTGCCTTGGGAGTGGATCACCAGGCCCTTCTCCCATTTTTGTGGTGCTGGGAATTGAACTTGGGACCTCAGAGACTGCAGCGCAGCGCTCTACCAACTGAGCCAAATCTCAGCTCATAAAGGAACATAGTAGTATTTTAAAGTGGACTTAGACTCATGCAAATGTACATTGTAGACTTGAGCCACTAAAACCTTTTTTAAGTATTGTTATTGATATGCTTAAAAAAGAGAAAATGAAGTATATAAAATGCTCAATTAAAGCCAGAGCCAACAGAAAAAAAAAGGGAAGGATGAAAAAATTACAAGGAACAAATGCAAGAAGTAGAATAGTTATAACAGTTATAATCGTAATAAATAATAATCTAACTTTCTCAAGAGTGACTTTAAATTTGGATGGCCAAAATATACCAATTAAAAAAGATTTGTCAGAGTACAACCAAAAGCAAAACAAAACAGCAATAAAAACAGTATCAACTATATGTTGTCTATAAGAAACCCATCTTAAACATGAAAACACAGATAGGTAAAAATAAAAATAAAATTGAATGTGCTATTCTAACATTAAATAAAGAAAGAATAATCATATTTATTTCAGACAAAGCTGGCTTCAGAGCCAGAGAAATTGTTAGGGATAAAGGGAGATGTTGCATTAAGATAAAGGTGTCAATTTCCTAAGAATACATAACTAAATAGATCAATGGAAAATAGATCACCAAACACATGAGACAAAAACTCATGACTATAAGCAGAAATAGACAAATCCACTATTATAGTTGGAGATTTCAATATATCTCTATCAGTAATTGATGAATCAATCAGGCTTATCTGCAATGGTATGGTTGAATTGAAAAATACTATTAATCAACTTGATCTGGATGACATTTATGGAGAAAGAAAGCTCAGCAATACTAACGGAAGTGTGAGGTGGGATCATCTCCTAGCCATTTTATCTTTCCTCTATGAAGACACACTAAGTGTGTGTCTTTTTGTGTCCAGTCCTATACCTGGCACAATACTAAAAAAAAAAAAAAGAGTATGCCTTGAATGGATATTTATTTATTCTAAATCTTTAAATTATCTTAATGCCTTATCTATACTAATTGTTGATAAGGCATTCCTTTTTCTCTCTTATGAAGTAGTGATACTGTGTCTTGGCCTATTTATTGGTACCATGCTACTTACTGAAAGGACTATTTGCTACTTACATGCCTGCAATTTAAAATTCCCTCTGCTTCATTCAAGCATGTTGGTAAACCTGACTTATGCATATAGAAGTTCTCCATTGTTACCAAGAACTTTTACATAGGCCATGCACACTGACTCCTCTGCTTATCTACTTTCTGATGTTAGAGTGGCCTTCCCATTTATTGCACCATGGTCTAGCAGATGTGTCCAGGTCCAAGCATTCTCCTGCTCTTGTACATGACATCTAACAATTCCATATCAACCTTCATTTTTTTTTCAAAATACTAAGTACTTTACTACAATTAATGAGTCTAAAATTTAAAATATGAAAATGAAAAATCATACTGAGTATCATTTTGTGTGGAAACTATGTGACCAATAACTAGAGACCACATGGGGCTATATTGATAGTATAATTATACAGAAACCCATAAATTGGAACAAATCAGTCACCCATATAAAGTTTCAGTATTGGAATGGTTAATCTTCATTGTCAAATTGATGGAATTGAGAATAACCTAGTAAGTGAGTGAGGCACACCTCTTGCTGTGCCTTTGAGGGCACTTCTAGGGGGAATTCACTTATAAGGGAAGAACTTCCCTGAATGTAGGTGGCACCATCTCGTGGGCTGGGAACCCAGCTAGAGTAAAAAGGCAAAAAGGACAAAGCCAACAGAGCATTTTGTTGTTGTTAGGTGCCATCGAGTTGTATCTGACTCATGGCGACCCTTATAGGGTTTTCAATGGCAAATTGTTTTTGGGATTGCCTTGGGAGTGGGTTGCCACGTCCTTCTCCCATGTTTGGGGTGCTGGGAATCAAACTCTGGACCTCAGAGACTGCAGAGCGGCTCTCTACCAACTGAGCTAAATCCCAGCCCCCAACTGAGCATAGGTGATCCTTTTCTTTCCTTCCTGACCACCACAAAGAAGCGCCTTCACCACACTCTCCTGCTACCATGATGTTCTGCCTCAACACTGGCCCCAAACCACAGAGCTGAGGGACCACTGACTGAACCTTTTGGAAATGTGAGCCAAAGCAAATAACTCCTCCTTCAGGTTGTCCACGTTGGATATTTTACCATAGGAACTCAACAGTGACTAATCCAGATGTCCTCATAGAGGGTACTCCATCTGAAAGGACATGAGCAAATTTCTCAAATTTGTGCCATTTCCCACAGCAAGAGAAAATCCTAACAGCAAAGTTTTTATTTCAAATATTCAGAACATTTTATTAGAACTACAGGGAATAGGAGTTAAGATCTGAGTGTTTAAGGGAATCCAGGATATATTGTCAAATACCTGGGATCCATAAATAACTTCCTTGTTAGTAGCAAAGAGATGAGTTGAATAAACTGGATCTACTCTCCGGCCTGAAAAGGAAAAACTGTTCCCTTTATTTTTTATTCCCTTAATAGAAAATAAATCACAATTGTGATGTTTATGAGCATTAGAAGAAGACAAACTTAGCAGCTCAAATTTCTTATCTTTTCTAAACCTCAATTTTGTGACATACAAAATAGGAACAATAAAACTACTGATTTAGATTACAATGAGGAGTAAATGAAATAACTCATGTAAAGGACTTAGCACAGTGTCTGGCACACAATAACCCCTCAACATCTGTTAACTGCCTCATCATTTTCTAACTTGGAAATCAAAGCTAAAGGTTAGAATCCATGTGTTATATAAACCCTGGGTGTAAATCAGACTGTCATTTGCTGCCCACAGGCATCTCTGGCTTGGAAAGAGCTGTTCCTGGTCCATTTGTATTGGCAGTGTACTTATTTCCCTCCTTCAGCTTCACATACCAGGTCATGTGACATGAATTACACCCTAATGCCAGCTCACACACTACTGCTACCCCCACAGGAACATGAGTATTGATTTTCTCCACCACTGGATCTTATGTCTCTAGATTTCAGGTTTGAGATTAGCAGAAGTAACCTGATAAGCCATTTGGCCACCCAGCCTTGCTTCTTATCAAAGAATATTTAATACTTCCAGATGTGAATAAGTACTTTTGCACAAATTTGATTTTACTTGATATCAAAGCTTTATGATTTTTCTTTTGAAAACCAGAAGAAACCATGGTATAATCCTGTTAATCAGGAAGGCTAAAAAGAAAACATCAGTTCTTCTCTTGTGGCAAGAAGTATGTCATCAAAGTTCTATATAACTATAGACTCTGGAAGGAGAAGACCCTTATCACAGTTGCTAAACCTAAAGTTAACCATGACTTGTGCAGGACCCTCTTCCTATAAAATACAATACCTTTAAGCCTGAAGCTGCACGTTTCAAATTCTATTGTGCATTAAAATCACCTGTGTGTTTAAATATATTCAAGAAAATTATTTATTGCCAATGTGTATGAGGCTCAGAGCATGTTCAATTCTTAGCAAATACTTCCCATGTGATTGAGCCAAGTAACTATGGGCACACTTGAACATCTCTGTAAATCTGTGCCCAGCACCTTAAGGAATGTAAGAAAGACTCAGTGTCTTCTCTCACAACCCAAGCAAACCTACACTTAAACCTCAATTCCACCACTAACTAGCTGTGTTAGTTTTGATTTTCTTATTGACACTTGCTCTAAAGATCCTTTGGCATTTTCCTCACCATAGAACACTCTAATGTGACCAGGAGAACTAATACTGTGGTCTGGACATCCTGTGGAGCTTCATACTGCAATTAAGCTAACAAAAGACATGTCACCATATACATTAGCCAGAGCATTATTTCCAAGTATGCAATATACTATTTCTGGAACCCCAAGAGGCCTATGAAAGACTCTGCTTCCTTCTTAGTGGTGGAAGTTGAAAAATGTATTTGCCCTTTACTTTAGAGGCAAGAAGAAAATAAGTCCCTTTATGCCCTTAACACCAGGAGCTGGGTTGTGCAGCCATACTGTTTCCTAACTTTTGTGATAGAATTTTATTTTCACAGTCATGCCAAAATTTATTCGTAGATTATCTATGCCTACATTTTTGCTACACTGGCAAAATTGAGTAGTTGTGACAGAGACTGGTCTGCAAAGTTGAAAATTCTTAGTTATTGGACCCTTTCCAGAGATAGTTTTGGCAATTTCTGCCTTAAACCTAAGAACACTTAATAACTTATCCAATGTGGCAGAAATCTGAATCTTTACAGAGTTTCTGTCTCATCGTCTATAGTTCATATCCTTTAACAAAACTCTGATATACTTGTTTCATCTATTCCAATGAAATAACTTTATAATCTAGCTAGGACACCTACTGACTTTTAACTTCACATCAGTTAAAGATTACTCATATTTAGCCTTCCATTGCCTTTCTCCTTAGATCATGCATCTAAAAGAGATAATATTGCATGTTCACACAAATGTCTGTACAAAAATGTGCATAACAACTTTATTCATAATCGCCAAAAACTAAAGAACCAAGATGCTCTTCAGTGGGTGGATGGTTAAACAAACTATAGCATATTGGCACTATGAAATACCACTCAGCAGTTAAAAAGGAAATTGACCATTGAACACAAATGAAGACCTGAATAGATCTTTGTTGAATGAAAAAAGAAAAAAATGATCTAAAATATTGCACACTATGTGTCCATTCATGAAGCATTCTTGAAATGATAAAATTACAGAAATAAAAACCAGATTAGTAGTTGCTAGGGATTAGGGAAGGGGAAAGGGGGAAGTTGGCTGGAGCTGTAAAATAGCAGCATGGGGGAGTCTTTTGAAAAAACTCTCCTGTTTTGTCACAGTGATAATACACATAAATATGTAAGTGAGCATATGAAAAACTGGTGATATCTGAGAAAGGAGAATTGATTGTGTTAATGTTACTGTTCTAGTAGTGATTCTGCACTATAATAAACCAATGCATTATTGTAGGAGGAAATTGGCTGAAGGGTACACAGGAACTCTTTGTACTACTTCTTAGAATGCATGTGGATCTTATCTCAAAACAGAAAACTTAAAAATCTTTTTGTGGAATTTTTACATCATTTTTACTCAAATAAAAACTTTACAAAATCATAATTTGGAAGGAGCTAGCAGTTGTTTTGGTAGATGGTGATGTATGCATGTATGAACTTGAGTGCTGCCTTGTTAGAATAGGATAAGGCAAGAATGTTGGAAAGGTTCTATGTACAGGCCAAACAGAAAAGTATGGGGCAGCAAGAAAGATTAAAGTCTTACATGCTAGGTTGGCTAATTTACTGACTTTTTTATTGTTTGTCTCTATGTAATAAAAAACCCTTTTAAAACTCACATGTCTTGGTGTAAGTTTAGTTCTTAAGTTCTAACTGTTGATTTATCAATATAGATAATTGTAGCCTCTTCCAGAGCAGGGCAGATGATGTCAGCCAAAATTTAATTGAATTTGAACATCAGAATGAGCTGATAACATTTTATTTATCCTGTAAGAGGATAAGAAGGACTCAATTATTTTCATTTTTGTTCTTTGTTTTGGAGTTTTTGTTGTTGTGGGGAAATTCAAGGGCTGGGCTGAGGTGTACCTTGCCCATGTACAGGCCTCTCAGGTTTAGCACACTAAGCCTACTTGTCAGTGACCTGAGGCACACCCAGTCACACAGGCCCATGTGATGGGATTTTCGCCAACCTTCTTTGTCCAAACATATTCTCCTGCCTGTTTCCTCTTTCTGCAGGCTTTCCTAGGGCATGCCCCAGACTTGCCTGAGACATGCCTAAGCTTTACTGGGTGATCAATTTCAACAAGCACACTGATTTGGCACTCGCTCCCTACATAGTGCAATTTTGATGCAATACCTTCTTTCTTTTGCTTTACACTGATTGCTATTTAAATTGAGCTTCTTCTTAAAATAAATGGATTTGGCTCTCTGAAGCTGTCTGTACATTTTCACAATTCAGAATTACACCTCCAGGAACAGATTATAAGCGTCACAATTCAGCTAAATACAAGGAAGAATATTTAACTTATTGCCAGTATTATTGGACAGTAGAATAAGCTACCTTAAAACATAGTATGCCTGCAGCTGTAGCCCTGTGGCATCCAATCCCGTCAGATCTGGGAAGCTAAGCAGGGTCGGGCCTGGTTAGTACCTGGAAGGGAGACCACCTGGGAACACCAGAAGCTGTAGGCTTGGGAGAAGGACCTGGCAACCCCCTCCCAAAAATCAATCTGCCATTGAAAACCCTATGAACAGCAGAGAAGCACTGACAATCTTGTTTCCCCTGTTGTACAGAGGGTCGCTATGAGTCAGATATCGACTCAACGGCACCTAACAACAACAACAACAACAACAAAACATAGTACGCTTCCTCATTTTCAGATGGATTCAAGCAGGAAATGGATAGCTACTAGAGAAGGAAATTGAGGGTTTTATTAAATAAGATCCTCAATTTTTATCATGATTAAAATGTCTACAAATAGTGAAACAAGTTTTATGTGATTTCTATCTAATCATTGAAGATATAATTTTCAATGAAAAAAATCCATACTTAAAATTCTTGAAATAGCCAGGAAATAATTTTAGCATAAATTTCAGTTGGTAGCATTCATTACATCTAACATCCAAGAAGATAGATAGCCTGTTTTAGTGGTGATGTAATTTTCTTTTCTACCCCAAATGGAGTATAAGAATTGGAAACCACAATTTTTCTGTATGTTGGGTGAAACTTTTTTCTAAAGAATGGAAATAATAATTTGTATTTTATCTTTTATAATTTAAATTTTGAATAACAATTCTTTCCCTATCTTCTACTCTCAAAAGCATAATAGCTTTCTTAAAGGAAGAAAAAACTACACATAAACATACATAAAAATGAACAATTTAGCTAAGAAGAGAAAATATAAGCAGAGTGGCAAGAAGGAGGGAGGGGACTAGCAAAGAGAATTGAAGTTTGAGGAAAGTGGAATGGGGAGGGAAAACAATGTAAACTGATAAAGTGGGGGAGGATAATCTCAATGTAAATAATGCAACTTCATGAGTACATGGGAAAATAGAGGAACATAAACCAAAATGCATAGGAGGTTTTCTACATATTAGTCAAAAGCCTCTATAAACTTTGTAAGTTGATGAAAGTAAAACCAAAAATAATATAATAGTTGTTCAATTGAAAAAGCAAAAAGGAAAAAGCTGTATTACTCTTTATTCCACCAACATTTATCAATAAAAGGAAAAAAAGAAAAGAAAACCTAATGGCAACACTTTTATTTAACATGTTGTTGTTGTTGTTAGGTGCGATCGAGTCCAGTCCGACACATAGAGACCCTAGGTACAGCAGATTGAAACACTTGTCGATTCTGTGCCAGGCAAACTATCTTATTTATGCTTAAGCCCATTGTTGCAGACACTGTGTCAATCCATCTGGTGGAGGGGTTTCCTCTTTTGCGTTGACCTGCCAA
The DNA here is from genome assembly GCA_007922755.1 of Pedetes capensis. Taxonomy (NCBI): domain Eukaryota; kingdom Metazoa; phylum Chordata; class Mammalia; order Rodentia; family Pedetidae; genus Pedetes; species Pedetes capensis. The sequence goes on along the minus strand of VMDO01040417.1, from coordinate 3,942 downwards.
TCTCCCAAACATGATGTCCTTCTCCAGGGATTGATCTCTCCTCACTACATGTCCAAAATATGTAAGACACAGTCTGGCCATTCTTGCTTCCAAGTAGCACTGTGGTTGTACTTCTTCTAGGACAGATCTGTTGGTTCTTTTGGCAGTCCATGGTATATTCAATAGACATCTCCAGCGCCATAATTCAAAAGCATCAATTCTTTTTCTGTCTCTCTTGTTCAATGTCCAGCTTTCACAACCATATGATGCCACTGAAAATACTATGGCGTGAGTCAGATGCACCTTCGTCTTCAATGTGACATCTTTGCTTTTCAATAATCTAAAGAGATCTTTTGCCACAGCTTTTCCTAGAGCAATGCGTCTTTTGGTTTCTTGACTGCCGCTTCCACTGCTGTTGATTATAGAGCCAAGCCAAGCAAAATCTTGGACAAGCTCAATCTTTTCTCCATTTATTGTGAAGTTGCATGCTGACCCAGTCATAAGGATTTTTGTTTTGTTGATGTTTAGTCGTAACCCATAGTGAAGGCTAAGGTCTTTGATCTTCATCAGTAAATGTTTTAAATCCTCTTCACTTTCAGCAAGCAGAGTTGTGTCATGTGCATAAGGCAGGTTGTTAATGAGTCTTCCTCCAATCTTGATGCCACGTTCTTCCTCATAAAGTCCAGCTTCTCGGATTATTTGCTCAGTGTATAAATTGTAGAGATAGGGTGAAAGTATACAGCCCTGATGCACACCTTTCTCAAATTTAAACCACTCAATGTTTCCTTGTTCTATTCGAACAACTGCCTCCTGGTTCATGTAGAGATTTCTCATGAGCACAATTAGGTTTTCTGGTGTTCCCATTTTCCGAAGTGTTATCCATAATTTGTTATGATCCACACAATCAAATGCCTCTGTGAATCAATAAAACATAGATAGACATCTTCTGATATTCTCTGCTTTCAATAAATATCCACCTGACATCAGCAATGATGTCCCTGGTTCCCTGCCCTCTTATGAATCCCACTTGATTTTCTGGTAATTCCCTGTCTATATACTGCTGCTTTCAGCTAATATCCACCTGACATCAGCAATGATGTCCCTAGTTCCCCGCCCTCTTCTGAATCCCGCTTGATTTTCCGGTAATTCCCTGTCTATGTATTGCTGCAGTCGCTTCTGAATGATCTTTAGTAGAATTTTGCTGGTGTGTGATATTAATGATATTATCTGATAGTTTGCACATTCAGTCGGATCCCCTTTTTTGGGAATAGGCACAAATATGGATCTCTTCCAGTCAGTTGGCCAAGTAGCTGTTTTCCAAATCTGTTGGCATAAACATGTTAACACCTCCAGTGCTGCATCTGTTTGTTGAAACATCTCTATTGGTATCCCATCAATTCCTGGCACTTTGTGTTTCGCCAGTTCTTTCAAGGCAGCTTCTACCACTTCGTCCTTCAACACCATTGGTTCCTCTTCATATGCAACCTCTTAGAATGGTTGGTCATCTGCCAATTCTTTCTTGTATAATGACTCTGTGTATTCTTTCCATCTTCTTTTGATGTTTCTTGCATCATTTAATATTTTGCCTGTAGAACCTTCATACTGCCACTCGAGACTTGAATTTTTTCTTCCCTTCCTTAAGCTTGAGAAACACAGAGCGTGTTCTTCCCTTTTGGTTTTCTGCCTCCAGCTCCTTGCACATGTCATTATAATATTTGTTTTTGTCTTCTCGAGCTGCCTTCTGAAATCTTCTGTTTAGTTCCTTAACTTCATCATGTCTTCCTTTTACTTTGGCTGCTGGATGTTCAAGGGCAAGTTCTACTGTCTCTTTTGCTATGTAACTTGGTCTTTTCTTTTTTTCTTGTCTTTTTAAGAACTTTTTGCTTCCTTCTTGAATGATATCTTTTATGTCATGCCACAACTCTTCTTTCTGGTCTCCTGTCATTTGTGTCTACTGCATTAAACCTATTTTTGAGGTGTTCTCAGAACTCAGGTGGGATATACTCAAGGTCATACTGTAGCTCTCATATACTTGTTCTAATTTCCTTCAGCTTCAGTTTGAACTTGCATATGAGAAGTTGATGGTGTGCCCAACAGTCAGCATGTGGTCTTGTTTTGTCATTTTGTTCAGAGCTTTTCCATCATCTCTTTCCACATATGTAGTCAGTTTGATTCCTGTAGGTTCCATCTGGTGAAGTCCATGTGTATAGTCTCCGTTTATGATGTTAAAAAAATGTATTTGTAATGAAAAGGTTATTGGTCTGACAAAACTCTATCATGCGATCTCCAGCTTCTTTTCTGTCACCAAGACCATATTTTCCAACTACTGAGCCTTCTTCTTTGTGTCTAACCTTTGCATTCCAGTCACCAGTGATTATCAGTATGATTGCTATTTCATCTTGATTGCATGTTTGATCTATTTCAGATTGCAGAAGCTGATAAAAGTCTTCTCTTTCTTCATTTGTGGCCTTAGTGGTGGGTGCATAAATTTGAATAATAGTCATATTAACTGGCCTTCCTTGTAGGCGTATGGATATTATTCTATCACTGACAACGTTGTATTTCATGACAGATCTTGAAATGTCTTTTTTGATGATGAATGCAACCCCATTTCTCTTTCATTTATCATTCTCAGCATAGTAGACCTTATGATTGTCTGAATCAAAATGTCCTATGCTGGTCCATTTTAGCTCACTGATGCCTAGAATGTCAATGTTTATGCACTCCTTTTCTCTTTTAATGATTTCTAATTTTCCTAGAATCATACTACATACATTCCATGTTCCAATTATTAATGGATGTTTACAGTTGTTTCTCCTCATTTTGATTCATGGCACATCAGCAAGTTGAGCACCCTGGGGCTTTACTCCATTTCTGTCATCACTGTAGACTCTACTTGGAGGAGCCAACTCTTCCCCAGTAGTCTTTTGCGTGCCTTCCAACCTGGGGAGCTCATTTTCTGGCACTATATCTGACAGTGTTTCTTTGCTATCCATAGGGTTTTCAATGGCTAGTTGTTTCGAGAGTGGCTCACCAGTTCCTACTCCCTAGTCTGTCTTAGTCTGGAAGCTCAGCTGAAAAACCTGTCCACCATGGGTAACCTTGCTCATGTCCGAGGTTACAGTGGCAGAGCTCTCAGCCTCATTGCAACACACAAGCCCCCACAGTGCTGCAAACTGACAGACGTGTGGGGGTTATTTAACATATTAGTATATAATTATGGTTTAAATTGTCCAGTTGTCCTCTTTTTTGCCAGGTGTCTTCTCGTTAGAAAGGAAAACTAATTACTCTTCTAATGTTTTGGGATAAATGACTCTGTTTTAAAAAGTAGAGTAAATTTAGATTTGGTTGATGAAAATAACATTTCCGTTATTACAAGTCCTCAATGATAATGTGTTGACATAAGAGAAAACATTTCAGAAAAATGTAATTGTGTTTGTTTTTATAGTTGGCGAAACATATTTTCATACAATATGCAATTGCCTTTCCTCTGCAGTGTACAAATAAATGCATATTGGGGATGAGGATGAACAGACATGTCTAAGAGTAATCACAATAAGTTACTGCTCCATAAACTGTACAGATTAAAATCTGCTCTAATTTTAGTTTCACAGAATACCCTGTATTTTAAAGTATCCATTTATAAATTATTTATGATTTTTAAAAATGCATAAGAATCCCACTACCCAGGCTAAGAAATAAAATGTTACTAACATAGTTAAAGGCCACCCATGATCTTATCATTCTCCATAACTGTTTAACTCTTCTCAATCAGAAGAATCATTGCTATGAATTTGATGCTATAATACCTCTGCACTTCATACTATTTCTTTCCAAACACTTTTGGGAATATTTAGGAACATATATATATATATATATATATATATATTTATGTATATATATTTATATATATATATTTATATATATTTAAGAAATGCCTACTGAATGGAATACATTCTCAGG